>OY992530.1:54521399-54725399 GCA_963921185.1 Dasysyrphus tricinctus | reverse complement strand
TATCAATAAACATCTCAACTGTGAGACTCTAAGAACGCATTATTTCGAACTTCTCAATCACTTGTCTACGAGCAGTGATATGGTACAATTTGCACAACCAGCTTTTGATGATGAAATCTTAGACAGAACAATCCAGAAGGAAGAGGTATATGCATCCATCCATGCTGCTGGTTCAAATAGAATACCTGCAGAATTCTACAAGTATGGTTCAGACGAGTTGATCAACAAGTTAACGGCCATATTTAACAACGTCATGGACCACGGAATTATACCACAGGAATTTAAAGAAGCACTTATTTTTCCCATCCACAAAAAAGGTAGTACAATGGACCCTGCAAATTATAGAGGCATTTCCTTCTTGAATGCATCCTACAAAATATTTACTTCGATTTTGCAAAACCAACTTAAAACATGGATTGATTCAAACAAGCTATTGAAGGAATTTCAAGCTGGGTTTCGACAAGGATATTCCACCGTAGATAACATTTTCGTCCTCCGAAGTATCGCCGATTTCTTTTTGGACCGAAACAAGAAACTTTATGTTTTTTTCGTCGATTTTAAGGCAGCTTTCGACACGATAGACCGAAATGCATTAATGTACAAGATGTATAGAATGGGAATGTCATACAAGTTCGGACGTATATTGCAGAACCTCTATCTGGAAACCAAAGCAGCTGTATGGGATGGAGAAAACATTTCACAATGGTTTGAAACAAAGACAGGTCTAAGGCAAGGTTGTATGCTAAGTCCAAGCTTATTTGCACTATTTATCGATGATATCTGCGACTGTTTACTGGGAGGAGTGGAATATGCTGGAACTCTCATCAAGGCCCTTCTTTTCGCGGATGACATAGTTTTGTTTGCGCAATCACCACAATCGCTGCAACTAATGATCAATAAACTTAGTGAATATTGCAGAACGTGGAAATTAGTTGTCAGTCTCGAGAAGTCGAAGGTTATGGTTTTCCGAAAAGGTGGAGGAAGAGCAAGTGGTCAAGAACGCTGGACATTTAATAATGAGAGAATCGAAATTGTTAATTAATACAAATATTTAGGGATCTATATAACGAAAAACAACAGTATGGAAAGACATCTCACTGATAAATTATTACAAAAAGCTAAGACTACAATAAATATGGCGTGGAGAAACATCTTTAACAATAGATATATAGCCCACAGCAGTAAATACAAAGTGTTTGAATCGGTAGCTGAGTCAACATTGATGTATGCAGCCCAAGTGTGGGGTAGTAAGAAATATGATACCGCTGAAAAACTCCTACGATTTTATATCAAAAGGATATTTCGACTACCACCAAATGCGCCGAACTACATGCTGATGTTAGAAACCGGTATCTCTCCTCTATTTATTAAAACACTTAAATTGCAAGTGGACTACATATGTAATGTGCTTAAGATGTCTAAGGAGCGTCTCCCTAAAAAAGCAGCACTTCAGGCAATAAATAGTAGATCGGGTTGGTTCAGAGATTGGATAGAGCTAGCGGAAGAAGCTAATATAGATCTTGCACCAGATGATTACTTAATGTGGAAACCCTCTCTATATCAGCTGATATCGATTATAGATGATCGATTAAGATACGGGTTCGCAGCGGAAGCAGAAGAATCCATCTATAGAATGTTATATAGTAAACTGAACTACAACCTAAACCATAAGAATTACTTCCGTGATGACTACAAGACAGATCAAATATCAATGATATTTAGATTAAGAGGCGAACTCCTTAATCTCAACTTCATCCCGCATCGTGAAGAGTTGCCTTTGTATTGTGAATTGTGTAATATGGGGGAAAGAGAGAATATTTTCCATTTTATGGGTAGGTGTCCTGTGGTGCGAGAAACAAGAAGACATATTTTTGGATGTGACTTTCTATCAGAAGAACTTATAATACATCATCTTAATGAAATGGAAGTTCCTAAACTGTACAAATATTGTAAAATAGCGTTAGCGTATAGAAACAGAATTCTAAATGGAAATTTTTTAAAAAAAAAAGAATTGTAGAATGAAAAATTTTGAAAAGTTGTCAATCAGGCAGACGGCATATAGCCATGCTTTATAATGGTAAAATGTATATTTGGATACTATATTTTTTAGAAATAAAATCTAAATCTAAATCTAAAAATCTAAATCTATACACATAAATATATACTTTAGATTTGCATACCAAAAATTCTTCTTCAAATTGTTTTAAAAATTTAATTAAATAAAAAAATTAATTTTAAAAAAACCGCTCCAATGATTTTAAATTTTTTTCGGACGCAATCAAATTCAATCAAGAATTAAGGTGGCATTCTGTTTTGTTACTTCAAACTGTCAAAAGCGTATTTCATGGTTTTCTTCATTTTTCTCTCATAATTTCCATGTTTTCATATACAATTTTCTTAAAACCGCAGTGTCTTGAACATAAGAGCAAGTACGTGCGACCAGTCTTGCATTTTATTTTTTACATATACGAAAATTTTCTTGTATTTCAAAGATCTACCGATCACAAAAGAAAAAAACTTTCTATAATTTTTCGTTTGGAAAATAGATTCCAAACTTTTCTCTTTGTTTACCCTCATTTACCCTACTGAAACTTCGAATTTCTAAAAATCACGTTAATTAACAATTTTTAAATAAAATTTTCTTTATATGGTATTTTTAATATATCTTTAAGGCTTACCATATAAGCTGGGGCAGATAATTCAAAAACCCCAAAAATTGAGAATAATTGCTTGGCACCCCTATGCCTTGACCACTTTTCGACAGGCCATGTCAACCCAGGCGCAAAATGTTTTTTAAGATACTGCCTACTAAACTGTATACCGCTCATTTAACCTTTATCAGGGTAGGTCGTCCTATGGCAGGATCTTCTACTATATAGTTTTTACGTGGCTCTAAACCAAAAAAATGTTCAAAGGCACCCTTTGCCTCTCTTAATTCCTATTCTACTGTTGAAGTCTATCGCCCCGCTGCCATCATCCAATTTGGTTTTCAGGGTGAATATTATAATTGGGGGGTGTGGTGTATATATAACCATTTTAAGAAAGTTTGGTTTCTGTGACTACACCTTCAACCTTTTTCATAATAGGTACCTATTTAGTGATATCTTTGAGTGACCGCACCTCCCTAATTAAAATTATGCATCCGCGCCTGGTAGGACGTTTGTCTCTACAGAGCCAGTTTAATGTGCACCCAAAGCATTGTCCTTAACTCACATTACCGCTTTCTGAATTATTTTAATTTTTTATTCTCAGTATCCTCGAAACCATTTTCTTTTGTCTCATTTCGCGGATATCCCTTTGCTGCATAAAGACGAGATGACTACGAAAAACAAAAAGCAAACCAAAAACAAAAAGCAAAGGGAAAAAGGTTTCTTTTAGCTCAAGAATATCGGTGTCCTTTTTATTAAGGATGCTGTTTCTTATAGGGTTATTGTATTTTTCTGATATTTTTCTTATGATGCAGGTTCTTTATCCTTATCAGAGTTTTCATATTCATTGTACTTTGTGTGCTTCATTATATACATAATGTATGTAATGTGTGTATGTATTTATCTTCGACCAGTGAACGATTGTTTTTTCGTTTGCATTTTTGGTTGAAAACAAATAGAAAAAAATATATCACCCGGGTTGGCTGTACCTAACTGGCAGGATAGCAAAACTGGTAGAAAAAAATTAAGCTTAAAGATGAAGGAATTCAAAATAGACATTGTTTATAATGTATTTTTGAGGCGATGAATTTTTTTAAAATTAATTCCAAAGTTCTATCTTTTTTATATATTTTATACATTTATTATTATCGTTGCTTCTGAATAATAACACAAAGTTTGAAGTGAAAAAAGTTTTTGTTGTTGCTTTTGTTGATATTATTTTATTTATACAAGGATTTCCCTGTAGTGAATTAATTGTGCTGTTGCTTTATAGTACCTGGGTGCGTTTTTTAAGCTTTATGGGTGATTTCTAAATTAATTTAGAAAAGAAAACAAAAAGTTTTTTTTATAATCGTCACGGTTAATCAAAACAAATTTGCTTAGAGGACGTTTTTAAAATGATTTCTTACTTTTAAGTATTTCTCCAAGCTCTCATTACGTATTGCTTTTTTTTTGTAAAAATACAAGTAGAGTGGGGAAAGGACTTGATATTTAAATTTTCTAGGGATCGCATGTTCATTTTTGAACGAAGATTCCTTACGCAGATATTTATTCAAACCTCCATGCACTAGTGCAAAAAACCAACAAAAAAAATATGTCCGAAAATAGGAATTGTCTAGATGTAGAAGTTGCTTAAATTATAGATACACTTAGTCAAAACTGCAACCTGAAAAGTGCATTTTCAAACTATTTCCACTAGGTAAAGCCTGTCTGACCTCTAGTTTTTTAAATGTTTGGACTAAAGCTTTCGATTGGCATCCTCTTTTTGCGTGGACCTGATGAGATAAGTAAACTTGCGGTCGCCTCAGGGACAATTACAGGAAGTCTGATTTTCTATCAGGACTCCTTCATTAAAAAAAAATCACAAAATGGTCAACATCCTCATATGGGTAATAAAGTATTTTGTTATAAAATCCTAAGTGACGCAATCAAATTTAGAAATGTTTCCATTTAAAAGAATACAATATTCCTTGAACAAACAAATAAAATTACAAAAAAAAAAACACCGGAGCACCCTTACACGTAGTAGATTTTTTTTTTTTCAGCATAATATGGGTTGCTTGTGTGGTTAAAAGGAACAAAAATTACCAAATCCTTTTCCTTGCGTTTAAACTCTTCCTCTTGACTGAAATCGATACCACTTTGTGAGCTCCTATATGCGGCTATATGTGAACACAGTAATTGGTTGAGCTTTCAAAAATGTTGCTTAGCTTTTCAAAAAACAAGGTACCTATTGTACTTTATAATAATACAAAAAAAAAAAACTCTACCAAACAATAGTGTACCACTAAGCATTTTAAGTATGTACCTAAAGAGTAAAACTATCAACCTGCTGCAGGATACTTCGTCCTTTGGCCATTGTAGCATAATGATTTACCTTATGTTGGCCAAGAATACGACAATGAGCGCAGTTTACTTAATGTTGTTCACAGTCAGGACATTTTTTTTTTTGTATATACCTAGCATTGTGTCTCCTTGGGTATATCCTTGGGAACCTTCATATCCTTTAAGGTTAGATATTCTTTTTGTTGGCTAAATTTATGTCTGCCAATAGATATTGATATTGCTTGCGGTTTATTGCGTTGTATCCTTTCATCTGATTTGGATTTTTATAATAATGAGTGTGTTGGTCAGAAGGGATATGTGTATCAGAAGGCAAAAAACACGAAATGATACCTAAGCTATATGGTTCATAGTTTTTTTTTTTTTTTTGGACTTAAGGTAAGGTAGGCAGGAAGATAAGGGTATGAAAAATAAAATAAATTGCGGCATTCGATTGCGGTGAGAGAACAAATCTATATAAGAAAGGATACGCTTTCTACCCACAGATTGTAGTTTGATATTTGATTTTGCTAAGTCAGGGATGAGAAGGGCTTTTTCTTCGGAATGGGGTTGTAGGCTGTAGCTGTTGGATATATATGTACCTACATTTATGTTTGTACATACCTATTTAGTTTTCTTAATAATGAGGGACCGGACATATTGCAGTATACTTGTGTGTGATTAGCTAATTGCGTCCTTGTTCTTGATTTTTGTAATTTTTCTTTAGGCAGTATTCAATGACATTATTTAATTTTGTCGTTCAACCAAATCAAATAGAGCCATTTATGAAATTATATTCACAGGTAGTGCGATGGACTCCATTTAATTAATTAATATTATTTGTTGAGGTTTATTTGACGAAAATTATGAAATAACGCATACGTGACTAGTATCTATACAAATGTGTCTTAGATCCAATGGGGTGACTTTTTCCTTTAGGTGGTGAGATTTTATTGAAGCATTGAAAATATGTAATTTGGTTATGTTTGGAAGTAAGTAAAGATTGGGTAATTCTTAGTATGTATATTAAAAAAAAACATTGAAAGAACAGAGTTCAATAGTTTTTAATGATGTTTCCTTTATTGAACAAAATAACTCTTGTTCTACAAATTAATTTATTTTATTACTGAGCACTGCTAACGCGTTTTCATCTACGTTAGGACATCATCAGGGTCTTTCTGAGTGCTCAGTAATGCAGATAGTAAAATTATTTAATTTGTGGAAAAATAAAACAAGTATTTCTTTGAATTTTTGATTTATTTCCACTAAGTATTTTATGTATCCTTAATCAAAATAAACATAACAATTATATGTTGGTCATGAAATACTATTTAATTAAAAAAACAGCCTAAAACATTTTCGAGGGTTTTGCCCCCTATTTATCGAAAAGCCTAACCTAATGGGTACTTAAGAAACTAAACCGTCTGTGGATTATTTTCATAGCATCGATCTTTAATCACACATCACACGACAATTAAATCGTACTTCCCTTCCAGCCTAAACAACCAACATTATTATTGAATGACTCGGTTGGCACATAGCCCAATATTGTTGGAACAATAGTTAACACAGGTACTAAACTTTAATTTCTAAACCATCAGACAAAATTGGTTATAATAGCTCAGTTGCACGCTATGATGGATCGTTTGTAACGTTGCCTTGACGTTTTTTTCAATCGTCCTCTTGTGAAAAAATGGGCTAATGTTGACAATTCAAACACCACACCAAACAGTCACACGTTCTGTGTGTATCGGCTTCTCTGACTAAGTGAAGATACATATATTGAGCCACAAATTTGGTAGTTTTGCTTGTTTATGAAGACACTGCGACATGCGCCTCTCCTGAGAAGGCGCATCAGCAAAATTCTAATCAATTTAAAAATATACTCAAGGACCAAACCAGAGAAACAATAGCAAGAGGTTGGACATTTTGCTACAATTTGCTCAAAATTCTGAATCAGCTACATTCCCTGATGGCAATGAATGGCAAGATTTTCTAAGTCTATGTCTTTCCAAGCATTTTGATCCTTAAGCAGGTACAGTGCATGATAATTCACAAGGGAAGGTTATAGCGTGGAAAACGTGCAAATCATTAAATTTTATTTCAAAATATGTATGTGCGCAGATTAAAAAATATGTGCCCCGTCAATTGGCTGCCATTTTGAAAAATTGCGTCCAATCTGTACCTACTCTGGTTAGGAAACCCAGATCCTGGTACTGTTTGTAGGGACGGATCTTATTTTTACATTTGAAATTAATTTCGGACACTCCCACAACGAAGTATAGCCTGGGAATCAATTTTTTAATCCTCTCGTTTGAACGCCATTTTGAAAATTGGCGCCCAATCTGGGCCAAATAGCAAAACAAAGAGAAACTCGCAAATTACTTGGAAAACTTCCATGACTAAAAGAACAGTTGATACCTTAAAAGATAGGTGTTGAGTAGACGCACTTTTAGGTAGAATACCAGTGTTGCCACTTTCCGGGAACATACTTTTTTTATTTCAAGGGGCGGCATTTCAACCTTTTTGTTACTTTTTAATAATTTGAACATGACAAAAGTAGTGGAAACGCCTCCAGATGCCAAACGCGATACGCAAAGATGTGTTGAGTTTTCTCACCTTTGGGTTAAATCTTAGTTTTACCACTCTTCGAGATTTGTTTATATAAAATGAGTGGAATCTCGATTATTGCTAAATTGTACTGTTTTCAACATAATAAAGGGATAGAAACGTCTCCAATACTAAACGCGTGGAGAAAAAGTTATGAAAAGTTAGGTGTTGAAAATTTTACCGATTTTAGCTTACATACTTTTCTGATGTCATATGGTGGAATTTCCTTTTTTTCGTATTTTTTAAATATTATTAACGTAAAAAAAAAACGTGGAAACGCCTCCAGATTCCAAACGTGGCTTGCAAAAATACCGTTAGGTATTTCTTAAAAAAATGATGTTGAGCATCAGAAGCATCTGTGGTTAAAATTTAAGTGTTGCCATTTTTGGGGAAAATACTTTTGTTGATGTCAAGCGTGGGATATCCACTTCTTTGGTCACTTTCAATATTTATAAGGTGATTAAAGTTGCACAAATAGCTCCAGATGCCAAACACGTGTTGAAAAAAAAAAATTGCAGAGAGACAAGATAAAGGTCTAGAATTGAAAATGGCTTCAATTTGAGAAGTCACATTCGTCAGCTCTTCGGAGGCTAATATTGAAGAGCCAATGATCAGTCGAAGGTGAAGTTTCACCGACTTTACACCTGCCTCCCACAACCCGCCGAAGTGAGGTGCAGAGTGGGAAATAAAGTGCCAAGCAAGTCCATCCTTTGCATATAGTGTCGTTGTGAGTTTGAGATAGAACCAATGTATGCATTTCAGAGAGGCAACGCCGCGCCGCCCGTGCTCCCTGGAAATTAGTCCCGTTGTCACTAAAAATATTTCGGCAAAGTCCACGTCTTGAGACAAATCGACGCAGGGCAGCAAAAAATCAGTTGTAAGATTCACTCACAACTTCCAGGTGCCTAGCTTTGCTTGATGAGCAAATGAAAAGCGCAATGTACGCCCACGAGAACGCTTGATTGTCAGCTGCTCAGCGTAGTCACAACCCGTATCCGTGAAGGGTCAATTGGGTAGAATGCTGGAAGAGGAAGGTCTCCCATAAGCTGCTCACAGGTTGATTTTCGTTGCATAAAGCAGGGTTTGCATTTGTGAACGACATTTCTAAAAAGATTTCGACTTGACATTATCCTGAACTGTTGCCGGATGAATGCAAAGGTCTCCGATACTCCAGCATGCGCATACCTCAAGTGAACATCCTGTATTATAGGCAAAGAAATTCTATTAGATTTTGGAAGTATTACAGGATGTTTTATATTATAAGAAACTACAACGGTTTTTTTTTCAAAACGCATTTGGCATCTAGAGGCTTTCCACAACTTTTTTTCATGTTCAAGATATTAAAAACTAAGGAAAAAGTAGAAGTCCCAACATTTGACTTAGGTAGTTAAATGCACGACTGGATCGCACGAACTTGCTTTTATGTTCAAGTTGTGTGGGACTTAAGAACTTTAAAAAATATTCAAGTAATTATAGAAAAAGTATAAAAAGCATTTAAATCGTTCTTTTAATTGTATAAACAGTCTGATAAATAACATAGAGCTAAAAAAAAAGTATGCCATTTGATTACTTGAAAAAATATGAATAAATGTAAAATAAAAAATTTAAAATCGTTGGAGCCGTTTTCTTAAAAATTATTTTTTTTATATATAAAATGTTTGTAACATTTTTCAAAAAAAAATTTGGTATGCCAATTTAAAGTATTTAAAACTGAAATTTCAAAACAATTAATTAACCCGTTTTTGAAATAGTGAATTTTCAAAAAAAAATTTTGACTTTTTTTTTAAATCCAAAATTTATTTTTCAAAAATTTTGGTATGCAGCATTATTTATATTCTAACAAAGCTTTTGTGCAAAAAATTTCATGAAATCGGATGAGCGGTTAATGAGAAAACCAAAAATCAAAATAAACCGTTATATGGCAGGTACCTTTAATAAATGTTTTTGGTGATTTTTTTCTTACTAAAAGGTACATCATATCTACAATAATACACCGATTTTTTTTAAATCAAAATCGTTGGAGCCGTTTTTGAGAAAAATAAGCTTTTTCTTAACGGTTGTATGGCAAGTACAGTTATTTTTTTAGCTAAAAAAAAATTCAATTTCCCCTCTGGAGAGTTACAAAATAACCTTAAGTTCAAAATTTGAAGGAAATCGCTTCAGTGGCTTAGGCTGTAGGTTGAGGTACGGACAGACAGACAGACAGAATTGTGCCACCCACTTTTTTCGTGTTCTCTATCATCGTAATGTCATGTTTGATTGTTATCTCAAATTTTTTTTTTGCACGAGTGCAAAACTTGCCCTATGGTACCTATATCGCAAGTAAAAAATTTGTTTCTGAAAGGTGGAAACACTGAAATTCTACCCATAGGTGCGTCTACTAAACCCTTATCTTTTAAGATATCAACGGTTATTTTTCCAAGACGCACATTTGATGACCAGAGGTGTTCCGCAACTTTTACATTAAAAACAACCAAAAAAAGGGGAAGTCCCACATTTTGAAATTAAAAAAAAGGATGTTTCTGAAAAGTGACAACATTGAAATTTTAACTGAAGGTGCATTTACTTAACACCTTTTTTTTTGCATAATATCAATTTTTATCTCCCGACACGCGTTTGTGATCCAGATGCGTTTCTGCACCTCTTTTTATGTTTAAAATATTAGAAATGATAAAAAAAGTAGATGTTTCACTCGTTTAAACCGACGAATTAGACACAACCCTCAGAATTTTTCATCTTTCACTTGGGGAGGAAGCAGGGTTTTTGAATCCTTTGATATTGACACCATCTTTTTGTTTATTCTTCAGACAATTATAGATCAAAGAAGAAATTGTGTAATTTTTTTCCCGAAATTTGATGTCCTGTTAGGCCTTGATCATGAAAACTATAAGCTCGTGCGTACTCTACCACGCCAATAGCTTTTTCTCCACCCATTCTCCACTTTTTCTGAATTTGTTTGTGTTATATCTAAGAAACCATGATATTAACCCAAAAATAGCCTTAAGAGGTATGACCTTCAACTAGTTCAAAGCAAAAGTGATGATAAAGGTGGTGTATCTATGAATTTTAAGAAATCATTCTAAAATAACGTTATGAAGGTAAGCTTAAGACTGTGTGCTCTCTTATACGCTCCTAAATAAGATGCTATCTCTAATGACATTTACAAAAATTCATTTAATTTAACTAGCGCAGTTTGGAGTTATAAGAGTTAATTTCACTCGAAAATTGTGTACCAATTCAAATGAACGGGAGTGTTTGTTTTGCGGCTAAACTGTTGAGATATCGAGCTCAAGTCCTAGATCGCTTGATACTTCAGCACTAAATTGACACTTAACAAGGACTTTATTTCTGGGTCAACGATTTTTGATTTTCTCTTGCAGAGTTGCTATTTGTATGTCAAGTAAGTACCGAAACAAGTTACTCATAAGGCTCTTCAATCCTGTTTTGACATGAAGGAGTTAAAATATTTTGAAAAGAATTTGTAGAGACCTTTAATTTGATAACTGATGTCATATCTCTGTGTAGTAATTTTTGGGTGATTTCAATTTTTTGGATGGTTTTTTGAAATGCATTTCAAGGTCAAGATTGAATTTCTAAATTTGCGTTACTCCTACATCATTAAACTTTGTAATTTCTTTTGTGGTGGAGTTGTCTAAATGGACCTCCATATGTGAATGGATGAGGTGTGAACAAGTTAAATTCTCAGATATGGTATTTTCAAGACTTTAGACTTCTTCCTTTGGTACTTACTTCAATAATTGCAGGTCTTTCAAGTACACTTTAATCAATAATTGTCTTTAAGAAATCAATATAACAATTTCCATCTAGTTTAAGCTGAACTTTTTCTATCATTTGTAATTTCGTTTCTTTCGTAACTTTAAAATAAAACGCACCATTCACTTTGCTAGTCAGGAATCAACTCCCTACATTTCATTTATTGATCGTATATATTCCTACCTATCCGGCAGCCAGCTTCCCCTCTTACATATTCCAGGTTACTTATTGTTCGTTTTCTCTTTTTTACTGCCACAACTCGGCTATCCTGACATTGTAATCGTCCCGATTTACGCCTAGTTAATAATTTATTATGCATCCAAGGTTTTATTTCATACTTAATCTCTGGCACGTCGGGACGAGAACAGTACACAATTTTGTAAATCGTCAACTATTATATTTAAAAATCTTTTACATTCATTTTCATACATATCATTTGTCTTTTCATTAGTACTTTCTACTATCTTTTGTAATTTTAATTTAGCTTTCTTTAAAAAATCCCGCCCTAAAATAGCAGGATATTGCATTGTTTCATCTGACACTACTAACATTTCCATAGGTATACTTTCATTTTCAAATATAACATTCAAATTTATTTGTCCAATTATGGACAAAGGACTTTTATTTATTCCGCAATATGAGCTAAAGTTTGATATGTTTTTAAAATTCAATTCATTTTTTCCCATAAATATACTTAAATAACTCAATTTAATCAGGCTGACTGGACTGCCGGTATCTAATAGCGAATGCAATCTTCTTCGGAATCGGAGTCAATATATCCGATTGCTGGCACCTTCTTTCTCTTGGGCATTGAGCCGCCAAATGCCCCATCTTGGCACAAACGTAACATGCACCTGGCTTCCTTTTCTCCTTTCTGCATGCAGTCGCCATATGTCCCATTGAGTTGCAGTTTAAACAGCGAACTTGCTTCTCGATGACACCTGATGCCTGTCGTGATGTTGTTGCTGTCGGCATCATTTTCGGCTTGGTTGGACATTTAATTGACTTGAAAGCTTCGAGCAACTGCGTCTTTTTGGTGAAGCATTGTAATCTGGCACTTGATGCCAGCCTCTTGTCCGGTATTCCTTCGATGATATGTTCTATCATTTCGTCCTCCTCTATTTGAAGTCGGCTGCCAAGAATTATTTTTTCTTGAAAATAACCCTGAAAGGTTTCGCCCTGCAGCCACTTCCTCAGCTCAAACACTCGTTTCCGTTGCAACTTAGATGAGTGATCGTCAAAAATCTGTCTCATCTCTAGCATTAGTTCATTAAAAGCCACAGCTGTCACATCTCTTCTTGAGTGAAACCATTTGAGTGCCTTGTCTTTTAGTTTAAGAGACACTAACACTCTCATGTCACTATCATTCAATTTATAAGCAGCGCGAACATTCTCCAACTGCTTCTCAAAATGCTCAAACGAATCGCCAGTGCCTTTAAAGTCGACAACAAGCTCTTTAATTTGACCTACATTTTTCGTTTCTTTGTGCTCATTCATTTTTTTCAGCCACTCATTTTCTTTCTTTAGCAATTCATTTTCCTGTTCTTTTAACTTCATTTCTTTCTTCATTTGTTCGATCTCTTTTGCTAATCGTTTGCTGTCGTATACGTTCCTTTGTCTTTCATTTGTATTCTTACTGTTGGCTGGCTCTCTTTCATTTGTGTTCTCCTGTTCATTATTATCGTCGTCTTCATCCTCGGTATCGTTGTTGTCTGCTACTCCATCGTTGTCTTCCCCGTCATCATCGTTTGTGTTGGTAAGCGACTCAGAGTCACCGCGCATATTCGCTGGAACTTCCATGAGTCTCAATATTAGCTCCGCCTTGTTTCCATTGGTTTTCAACCCCAATGCATTCAACCACGATTTTAACTGTGGAACGGTGTATTTCTTGAAGCTATCAACATCTGCCATCGTAAGTATTGTCTGTGTGTGTTTTTTTTTCGTACACTACCTATTTCTTTTGTTTCTTTTAGGGCGAGACTCGAGTCTCGAATTTATTCAAATAAACTGCGTACGCTGACGCCGCCAACGGTCGTTTGGTTTGGTTTTTTTTTTTCGCTGTATGTATTTTTGTTTGTGGATTTACCAACTCACTCGCGAGGGCCAGACAGAATATTAAATAAATAATTTTGTGTGTATCTAATAGGTACGATGCCGCACAACTTAGGACGCGTAGCTACAGATATAAATACACTCGCGAGGGGTTCTTATATATTTTTTTCTTCGTTCAATTAGACTCTTTCTTTTTTTCTTCTTTTTTTTTTTAACTTTCGCTTTGTGTATTCTTTTGCTTTTTAATTATTATTTTATATTTCTTTATCGGTGGGTAAAATCGCACTTCTGAATTTTAAGCTGAACTTTTTCTATCATTTGTAATTTCGTTTCTTTCGTAACTTTAAAATAAAACGCACCATTCACTTTGCTAGTCAGGAATCAACTCCCTACATTTCATTTATTGATCGTATATATTCCTACCTATCCGGCAGCCAGCTTCCCCTCTTACATATTCCAGGTTACTTATTGTTCGTTTTCTCTTTTTTACTGCCACACTAGCAAATAATCCATCATCAGCCATTCAGTATAGCAATGGACTTCTGTATTCTAAAAAAGAACTTTTCTTTCAACTCAAAATCCGCTGGCTGCTACGATGTACCAAATTCTTAACCATTTTCAGAATTTTCTCATACCCTTCTTTTTGCAGCACATTTCGTCCTTTTACGAACATTTGACTAAACTAACCTTCCTGTTATTAGGTTTCTATAAAGACCTATAACTGTGCAGCCAGTTTTTATTCAGAATAATTATCTTTTATGTTTCCAACACTAACATGGATATATGACTTGCGCTAAGTGATTTTCCTCTAGGTGACTTTTATTTCTGTTTTAAGCATGCAATTTGCGACTTATAGAGCAAATGTCTGTTAAGCAAAAATTCAGAGAAAGTAGGTAACTACCCCACATTACCCCCAGCCAGTATATTGAATGAAAATACTTCAAAATCAGCGATAGCTAGCTATTATATGTATTTACGTATATGTAATGTACACATGTTGGTATTATTGAATTGCAACTTTCAATTTATGTTGTAGGTACATTAAAGAAAGTGCTGTCAATCAATGTTTTAATCAACAACAAGCATTACTTACAACGCGCTTTGATTTATTCAGTAATTTGTCATTGCCTTGTCATTTGTCATGTTGAATCACCCTTGTGCACATTATGTACCTACATTCTTTACCTACTTACATATACTCTTGATATCGAAATTCGAAATCAAATAAAATTTGGATCACATACATACATAAGCGTATACTTATATCTTGATAAATGTCGATTTTTTATTTTGTTTGAAACAAGAAATCAGTAAAATTAATATTGATTTCCGAGATTTTTTCAGCAGTTTTATTATACTAGAAGAAAATGCACGAAGGGATCGCACGCACTTGCTGTTTGGTTGTTTAAGGCCTGGTTATTTGGTTATATTAAGTATATTGCAGATAAAAGGCAATGATTTATTAATTCAATGACAATGTGCAAACAAAAGTTAAATTAATTTAGGACCACTTGCATTAAACAAGAGGATAATAGTTATATGAAACAGGGAATAGCTATCCTCGTTAAGATAAATAAACGAAAACTTTTCGTTTTTACTTTCATATAATGTGGTATATTGCACGAACGAAAAAAAGCCTTACATCAGCAGGCGAAGATACACATATGTACATTAGACTGATAGCTTTTTAGTTAGAGTTTATTGAAATAATAATCCTGGCAAAATTTCAGCCCTTTAGGTCAATATTTAGAGGTCGCTCATCGCTACTTTCTGTTTTCTGAAATTTTGCCAGGATTATTATTTCAATAAACTCTAACTAAAAAGCTATAGCATTGAAAATCGAAGACATTTTAATTTTTTTGAATCAGTCTAATGTACATACTTATGTAAGAACATTATTTCAGAATCAAATAACATAATAATTACTTTATTTGCACCTATTAATTTTCTTCCAAAAAATTCAAATATTCAACGTGAGAGCTATTAGTCTAAAAACCAACGACATAAAAAGTCAATTAATTTGCTAACCATTGTAAGTCATATCAAAAATAGCATTTAAAAATGTGTTTTACTAATAACTGTTTGGCTGTTTACATAAACACGTGTCGAACAAGTGTAAAATTTCAATGCCCATTAGTCGCAGGAAACCGAAATACTAGAAAAATTAAGCTTGCAATTTTGAATAATTGGTGTCATTGGTCAAACTCCATGTATTTTGTCCCTGACAACATATAAAACGGAAAAATTTCCAAGAAACACTCAGATTGGCACATAATGTTTTGAACCTGCTCTGCTCTCTATCTTCTCATGGGGACTAACTACAGACAGCCTTATTTATTAGACTTCACCAATACTCGGTTAAACCTCGGAATAGTTAAACCAAGTCATAGCACTTATTCCATCTTTTCGCCACGTCAAACAAATCGTTATTTATAAAATATTTTTTGAGCCATTTTAATTACACCCTCCTTATGTCAAAAAAATGACCAATCTAAAGCTCTGGTTATCGAAAACGTAAACAAACCCTTGGCTGATTTCCACAATACTTATTTCAATTTATTATTATTGGTGGAATTTTGGTAAGGGAGTTCATAAATGGATAAATAAAATAAAAGAAAACTTTCTTATAGCAACAAAAAGTTATAAAAATTTCGTTTACACTCCTTTTCGTGAATTTCACATGATGTCACGTCAAAATGGCATTAAGATACTAAAACCGCTTTACTACGGCCTTAAACCTCCTATGAACCAGTTTTAGCTTACTCTTCCTCTATTTCTCGTGTATTTTTTTATAAATATAAATTTAAGGATTAGATGTGTTGTAAAGTCGGAATAACTTTACTCCGTCCCTAAAACGAGTTTATAAATAAGGCTGAGAGAGTTTAACCTCTATGAAAACAACTAACTTTACTTAAGAAGTGTTGCCAAGGTGGCAACACTGTCAGAAGGACAGGAGAAGGGTTGCCACAATGCAGAAATGTTGCTCATAAATCGAAAACCAAGGGTCGGACGATGACCCGAGTACTCCCGTTGGATTCAGCACCCTTGAAACCATAGGACCACAAAGGGGTGGAGAAAGTCGTTTTGGGAAAAAAACTTGAAAAGCCAAGAAAAGTTAGAAAAATATTTTTAGTAACAAAACTTAAAGATGGTGTCGATTAAGAATCTTACAATCTACTACATTACATCCAAATTTGATTGAAAAGCTACTTCAATTTAAAAAAAATATATGTTTGGTATAACTCGGAAACTAAGCTGAATTTGACAATTTTAGAAACTCTTAAGTTTTTTTAATAAAAATTGAATTTCCTTTCAAAATGAAATTGTATACAAAAATTTGTGTATAAAAAAAAACAATAAAAAATCAAGGATTTCTAAGTTTTTTAAAAAATTGCGCAAAACTTTTTTTTAAGCAAGTTAAGATATACATAGACAAAACAAAGTAGAGACTAAAGGCTTTAATACGACACGTTCAAAAAGTCGTTTTTATTCAAAATTGACAGAAGTTATACGCACGCAAACTTTATTTTTTCATATAATTTTTTGCAGTTTTTATCTGAAAGCCTGATGTTTTCAGATGGCTCTGGTCCGATTAACGAAGGACTTGCTTCTATGGTAGTACCTCGTGGCATAATGGTTAGAAATTTGGACTGTCATGCCAAAGGTCTGGGTTTGATTCCCAGCTGCAGACACAAAAACAGATTTTTTTTCCCGAGGTAATGCCTCTTGTGAGGATCTGACAAATCCTCCAAGAGTACTTGTCATGAATAAAGGCCCAACTATATTAGACTTAACCGAGCTTAATTCAGCTTAAGCCACCGAGCCATTACACAGACTTATAAATGGTTTCACCCATTATAGCCGTCTGCTCAGTTTCGTCAAGTTTCGTTAACTTTCGCGAAATTGAGAGAGAGCCATTGAAATGGCTCTCAACTTAAGCAAATTTGAGAAATGCTGTTTACAACGGAAACAATAAACACAAAAGGCAACAAAATAGGTACACAGTTGTTTGAATCGTTCTACGAATTTAAACATGTATGTGTAATCTTTTTGTTGAATTGTTATCACATTTGTACATGTATATATTAGAAATGCGGAAAAGAGCACAATGTTGGAATATGAATGAGGGAAGAAGGAGGAGGTTTTTTTTAATTTTTGCTTATGTGCACATAAGTCAATTATGGCTCAAGGAGGTAATTTTGCAAGCATAAGCAAATTTTCGTTGGCTTTTTGACACTAGCTTATGCTTGCTTATGCCTATTATGGTTGGGTCTTAAGTGTGTCTCATCTCGCCATTCAGACCCAGAAACAAATTGTAGGTCCCCTCCGTTCCTGCCATCATCACGAACACAGGAATGGTTGAGTGTTGTAAGTCACTATAGGCCCTGGTTCTCCACGAGCTGATGTGCCACCAAATTTATTTATTTATTTTTGGTACTAGGTGCAAGGAATGTTAAATTTGTCTTGGCAGTAGCAAAAATAAGTCTTTCAGGAAAAAAATCCGAAAAATTATAAGAAATGGTAAAGTTTCTATCATTTCTTAATAAATATGGCTTTTTTGACATGTCATA
Source organism: Dasysyrphus tricinctus (assembly GCA_963921185.1). Lineage (NCBI taxonomy): Eukaryota > Metazoa > Arthropoda > Insecta > Diptera > Syrphidae > Dasysyrphus > Dasysyrphus tricinctus. The sequence continues at coordinate 54,707,422 of OY992530.1, read as the reverse complement.
TTAACGCCTTAAGAATCTACTTAATTTTGTTTTTGTTTTCGATTTTTATGTTGGTGTGTGTTAACTTTCCCTGCTCAAGATTATTTTAATAACATTTATAAACTACCCATTTCGATAGAAAACTTAATTTTAAACAAGAAGTCTTAAGCGTAAAATTATCAAGTTTGGGTTATTTTCTGAGTCATACCAAAAATATTGAAATGTGGTCACATCAATTTTCTATGTTTAATATTTAACGTATGAAAAACATAGTCTCTAGATATGGTTCTTATTTCTTTGTAACCATGTGTTTGTGGTGGATCTGCGATAACGGATCTAAGCAGTGATACCAGCAACGAGGGCATCGAACTTTGAGTTGCAGCTCTTGTGTAGTGTTCGTATTGAAGCTTATATACGCATTGTTTTCTAGTATTTGTTTGTTTTAAATTTATTTAATTTCATCATAAAATATTCAGCATCTTCTCGATAAGAACTATGAAAATATAATGGATGATTTTTTTTCGACAGGATCTTAGCTAGATTTACACTTTTTTTTTCAATTTTAAAATTAAGTTTTTCAACGAATAATTTATGATTTTTTTTTACTCAAAGTTTAGAAATAAAATTGAAAAAAAAATCTACATTTCGATTTCTTTTTACAAAATATACTGGCAATTTCAGAAGGTATACTCACTTAAGTAAAGTGCAATACTAAGGAGAGTATTCAACTTTCATCTATTATTTTGTTTCCGAAATTTTGTATTTATTGCTTCACCTCATAATAAATATGAACCTATATTCTCAGAATTATTTATTTTATTTAAATGTTACTGCCAATGCAAGTGTTTAACTATCGTGCTTCTCACAAATGCTAAAAAGTTTTTCGGATTTTATATTAAAATAGTACACTGTGGCGTATGCGCACTTTTACTTAAACTTAAAGACTATGATCCATGCAAATAGAAATGTAGTACTTTTAAAATTTTATAATGCTTAGTTATGTCTTCAAATCAACAATAATCAGACACACACATACACTTCCGTTCATTTGAATAGGTTCAAAATTTTCGAGTGCGATTTACCGTTATAACTCCGAACTATGTGGAATAAATGAATTTTTAAAAATGGCATTAAAGAAAGCATCCAATTACGGAGAGAATAAGAAAACAAGCAATATCAAACTTACCATCATTACACGTGTTATTACCATTTCTTTAAATTCATATTGAAATCGTAGCACTTTTTTTCGTTTATTTGAATAGGTGCACCGCCTTTATCATCACTTTTGCTTTGGGCTTTATATCATGGTTTCTTTGATATGACACAAACAAATTGAGAAAAAACGTAGAATGGTTGAAGGAGAAGCTCTTTTCGTGGCTGAGTACGCGCAAATTTATTGTTTTCATGATAAATGACTAACGGGATAACAAATTCCGGGAAAAACTTACAGAATCTATTCTTTGATCTACATATAACTATCTGAGAAATAAACAAAAAGATGGTGTCGATATGAAAAAATGCAAATAATCTGCTACCTCCGCAAATGATAGGCGAAAAAGTCTGAGGATTGCGTCTAATTCGTTGGTTTAAATGGCTAAATCAAGGATAGAAGCTTGGTTCAGTGCCAGTATTTCAGCAGTCGAGAGTATTATTAAAAGTTCTGCATACCGAAAAAGAAGAACATTAAATGAAACCACACCTAAACGAAGTTAGCAAAAACAAACCGAATGCATCTTTTTAAGCTTCATAAGGCTTGAAAGAACAAGTGGCGTAAAGTCGTTTTTTGTAATGAAAAATTGGGATTAAATTCCGGAATTGATGGATTAAAATTGTAGTTCCTGAGCGTTTTTGTGTAATTTAAACATAGTTCAAAAATGTGGGGTTAAATTCCTTTTCCTTGAACTCTCAAATTGTAACTTCTTTCAACTAAGCGGTGGTTTATTTTGATTTTTTCTTCTTTTGTGGTATGAAGAACTAAATAAATAAATTACACTCTCGACTGTGGAAATACTCGCACTAAACAAATAAGATCCAGCCCTCAGAATCTTTCGTCTATAACTGGCGGAGGCAGCAGGTTATTTACATTTTTTCATATCGACACCATCTTTTTGGTTACTTCTCAGATAAATATAGATCAAAGAATGGATTCTGTAAGTTTTTTCCGAAATTTGATGTCCCGTTAGTCATTTATCATGAAAATAATAAATTTGCGCGTACTCAGCCGCGAAAAGGGCTTTTCTTCCACCCATTCTACGTTTTTTCTCAATTTCCTTGTGTCATATCAAAGAAACCATGATATAAACCCCAAAAATAGCTGTAAAAGGTCTGACCTTCAACTAGTTTAAAGCAAAAATGATAATAAAGGTGGTGCACCTATTCAAATAAACGAAAAAAAGTGCTACGATTTCAATATGAATTTAAAGGAATGATAATAAAACGTGTAATAATGGTTAGTTTGATATTGTGTGTTTTCTTATTCTCTCCTTAATTGGATGCTTTCTCTAATGCCATTTTTAAAAATTCATTTATTCCACATAGTTCGCAGTTATAACGGTAAATCGCACTCGAAAATTTTGAACCTATTCAAATGAACGGGAGTGTATATGAATGTATATAATGTTCTCAAAATGATGACGATATTAATTGTTGAAAAGCATAGCTCGGCTAAACATAATCCGATTTCTTTATTGTCGTATTAAACCAGATTAAATCACAACGGAGCCGGAAATTGTAAGTTCTGACCAGAAAAGTCGAATAAAATCGTGAAACCCCGGAATTTGATATTTTTTCATATAAAAAAATACAAAAAGAATTCCTATTGTTTTTGTACAAGCATAACTTGGCTAAATATAATCCGATTCTAATATGTTTTTTTTTCGTCGAATTGGCATTAAACCAGATTGAATCATAATGCTGCCGGAAATCGCAAACTCTGAACAGAAAAGTCAAAAGAGTTGTGAAAACCCAAAAATTCATATTTTCCCAGATACACTCATTACTCGGCTAAAAATTATCGATTTGAAATGAGACTTTTTTTAGGTTCGTATATGTAATTGAACCAGACTGAAACACAACAGAGCCAAAAATATAAATATAATAAATATCATATATTCTCTAGTGTGAATATACGAAAATTCGATTTTGTAGGGGAAGAAAAAAGTTTTCCAAGGAATGAGAAACAATACAAAATTGACAATCCGATAATTGTGTCCCTCATGAAAATGGAATTTCCAGTAGGTGACGCTACGCTGTGAGACTTACGTTTGACATCTGAGTAGTATATTCAATCATTCTTAACACATTTCGACAAGGGTGTGAAGGCGAAAGAGTTTGCTTGCTAACGATATTATTTGGGACGCAACGCTTTAGTTTCTGCGCTTGCGACTAAAGCTCGTACACTGTTCGCCATGATCATCGCGAGGTTGCTCCTTAAAGTGCTGATCACAAACCCTTTTATGCAAATTTTCAAATTCTACATGATATGATGCCAACTTTTATTTTCTTTCGATTAAATAATTGATACTTAAGAGTATTGATTCACTATTTCTGAGTGTCAACGACATCATCATTTTGTTCAGTTTTGCATATTGCACCCAAAAAACTACTAAATACAGAGCCAATGTATAAACCTGGATGCATTTTGTCGTGATTTGCGCTGATATTGATTGAAGGCATGTATCGGCTTATATGAGTCAATTCGGAATAACAGCCCCCAATTGTTCAATTCACGATGTATTTAATAAAGAATTGCAGTGCGAGCTAAATTTCGATCGGGACGCTCTGACAGAATTAGTTTGCACAAATGTCTCACTCCTAAATCTACAGCAAAAGAAGATAAATGACACACTGATGAAGGTGGTTGACGACGGAAACCATGGCATATTTTTCCTCCATGAGCCTGATGGAACAGGCAAAACATTCCTCATTGCATTGATTTCAGCATCAATACGATCTTGATCCAACATCGCGCTTACAGTCACATCTGGAATAGCGGCCATATTGTTGGAAGTCGGTCGGACACCTCATTCAGTGTTAAAATGCAATTGAATCTTCAGATAAATGACGAACTATTATGCAACATTTCAAGAAATTCTGCAATGGCACAGGTGTTGAATACATGCAAAATAATAATCTGGGATGCCTGCACAATCGCATTGGAGGCACTTGATTGTACCATGACATATTTGCGCAGCAATACGTCTAGTATCAGTATCTAGCTTTGGAGGCGCAATGATACTGTTACCGGCGATTTCCGCCAAACCTTACCGGTCATCCCGCGATCAACGTCTGTAGATGAACTTAATGCCTGCCTGAAATCATCGAGTTACTAGAAATACGTTAAGAAAATGCAGTTGACGACGAACATGCGAATTGCGTTGCAGAACGTTGCATCAGCTGATTATTTTTCAAAACAATTGCTGCCAATTTAATATGGCTGGATTCCGGTTGATTATCCATTGGTCCTGATTTCGAGCCGAATTTTTGAGAATTTACATTATCCACAGAGTTATCTCAAGCATCGGTCGCCATTATTTGAACAATGATTGGCTGAGTGAACGTGTGATATTATCTGCGAAGAAAAAGGACGTTGAAATTGCATTCATTCAAATCGGTTGATCGCGTAACAAATGATGACGAAGCGACAAACTATCCCATTGCATTTTTGAATTCATTGGATGTGCCTAATCTACCACCGCACAATTTGCAACTCAAAGTTGGATCTGTTATCATAATGTTGCGGAATCTGAACCCTCCAAAAGTATGCAATGGAACCAGGTTAACGATGAAGAAATTAATGAGTAATGTTATCCAAGCCACCATAATCAAAGGCAAGTTCAAAGGCAAAGAAGTTCTCATTCCAAGAATTGCAATGATACCGACAGACTTGCCGTTCCAGATAAATCGAATTCAGTTTCCCGTTGAACTCGGATTCGCCATGAAAATCAATAAATCGCAAGGCCAATCTTCGCAAGTTTGTGGTCTTAACTTGAACTTCCTTGCCTATCGCCATTGAAAAGCCATCTGCTTTGCTTGTTTACGCACCGGATAACAAAACACATCTTTTGCCTTGAGCACAAGGTCATTCTGCCTTACTCAGCACTTTTACTTTGAACTAGAACTGTGTGTTTTTCAAACGGTCTGACAGGGTGAATTCCACACTCATCGTTTCAGATTTTATGATCTTTGATCAGGGGAGCATTGTCTGTAAGGAGGGGAACTTTTTTGATGTACTGTTTAGTCACTAAATCCTTGGTTATGGACTGCAAAAATTTTATTTTTCGAATAATCTTGAGGTATTCAAGGTTTTAATTTTTTTTTGCTATTCTTCACAATCAAAATTGGCTGTTGGATCTTGGTTTACTAATAAATGAACTTCTACTATAATGTTCTTTAGTGAACTTGATATTATGTTAAATCAAGATAACAAAGGAGATAATGTCAAATGGGTATCGTGTCACCTTAAGAAAATTGCCATAATTTTCAAGTATCAAGTCATTTTGACCCATGTCTTTTTCTCTGAGTATCTAGTATGACAAAATTTCAAAACTTTGGCTGGATAAAGGTTCCTACCTAAATCCCAAAGGGGTATATCAGTTGCAGTACTCGAAGCCTACAACACCAACTAAAATAAACAAACAAATAAAAAAACTGCACTCTATCTTGGGTTATGTCAACTTAGACCTGGTCGATGACAGACATTAGACTGTCTCTGTTCATGTCTTGAGGCCAAAATACCATAATGGAGGAATATGTCATACTTGTCAGAGTACTCTCCACTCTCCCAGTATAGGTTAAGTTCCATATATGCTTACGTTGTCTGATTGAACTAAAACCAACATACACGTTAAAAAAAAAAAAAAAACACATCTATCTATGTTATGTACTTATTCAGGCACTCTAAAGTACGTTCTTTGGCACGCAACAATCATAATCTCACAAAGAGCCTCCTTTTGCCTTAGCATTGTCGTCTTTTCTATAACAACACTACGACTGATGTCATATTCATACCTAGATAAATCTATGTATGTATGTGTTGGTTTCTAGGTATGTATGTATGTTTATAACGCAAAATATAAAATAGCTCCTCATAAAATGCCCTAAAGCCAAACACACAAATTCCTTCTGCGCTCTGCCAGTATAGTTGTGGAGTAGAGGTCCTTGGAACAAGCAAAGAGGACATAACTAAAGATTCTTATAACTGGGAGTGTCCTGAAAGCAGTTTTCGTATAGAGATATGATGCATGCATGTTGTGTGTATGGTGTGCTGTGTGTTGTGTTGTACAAGAAGAACAAACAAGGAAATATGAAGCATAAAGTTGGATCCATTTCGAAGTCCTTTATTTTATAAATATGAATTAGCCCCCGTTATATTGGGTTGATGGTGGAGAGAGGAATTTATAGTTGCATGGCAGTGGTGTATGTATTTGAGTAGACTTTTTTTGTATCTGTACACGTACATACCTATACGTTACCTACATGGAAAACTTAATGAAGGTGGCGGCTAAACGACTCGACTGCAAAATGCAAGTGGATTTCGTGTCGTGTGCTCTAATTAGCCAAATAGTGAGCATGTTGAGATTAATTTATTCATTTCAAGACAGTTAAATAAAAAAAAATTCTTTTATATGCATTGGAATTTATTCTATACCAGAGTCCTGTATTTAATTTAATTGCAGGCAGGTATCCACCTTATAGTGCAGCATTTTAAACAAGTCTGCCTACCTAAAGGTAGGTAGGTATATTATGGTGTTATCTTCATTAGCCCTAAATTGCATTTGGTTTGACCAAACAAGAGACGGAAGACCTTCTCTGCGGAAGGCAGAAACAAAATTATAATTATTTTGAAAATAATTTGACATTCCATCCCATAGTCCTAGAATGTAGAGTCTAATTGGCAAACAAAACTTGAATTTACCAGAGTTTATTCGATTGTTTAGAAATCTATATCTACCTATATAAAAGTATGTGCCTATAGCTATAATGCAGAGCTCCATGCTGTTGTCGAAAATTTCATAAATTTCATAAGCCTTGGGGTTTAATTAATTGTAAGGGTCGTAATTTAATTAGTTTCTGAATTTGTAGCCGTTTATTGGAATTTTGAACAGAATTGTTGCGTGGGTGTGGGGTGTGTGGGGGAAAATAATGGAATTTTATCAACCCTTTCTAAATGTGGCTATTTTCGTGTTACTGTTACATCAATTACTTTGTAATATTAAAGGCAATTTTCGTATTTAGTTTGTTTAGCACACTGGTTTTGGTACACCGTTTGAACATAGTGAACATAATATAATATATTGTATTGAAGGCTTAGTTCATAGCTTTGTTTATAAGGTAGTTCAACCCAATAGAACTCAAGTATTGTTTTGGTATTAAAAGCAATGATAAAGTGGTATTGACTTCAGTCAATGAATTTTCCAAAGTGGAAAAGCTGATCAAAAACTTCAATGTATAGGTCGATGTAAACAGAAGCGGGCTCACAGACAGGCCGCAACGGGCTGGATAATGAAGAGAATAAATTGTTTGTTTTTTTTTTGTAATAGTCACCATGTTCATCATCATCAAGTCCTGTAACCCCGGTTGGGGCATAGGGCGCCAACAAATCGTTTCCATCCTTCTCGGTCTGCAGATAGATATTTTAACTGTGGCCACGTCTTTCTCTGGGAGTCTGCTTCTGCTAGAACTGTTGATTTCCATGTTGTTCTTGGTCTTCCAACCCGCCGTGCACCCTGAGGATTCCATTCAAATGACTGCTTTGCAATTTCATCGTTTGGTTTCCTCAGTGTGTGACCAATCCATTGCCATTTACGCTTTCTTATGTCAACGTCCAGCCGCTCCTGGCTTGTCCTGCGCCACAATTCCTCGTTCGATATAATTTGTGGCCAGCGAATTTTTAGAATATGGCGTAGACAACGGTTCACAAAAGCCTGCAATTTCTTTGAGATGGTAGTCGTGACTTTCCAGGTTTCGCAAGCATATAACAGCACGGATTTGACATTGGATTCGAAGAATCTCAACTTTGTGCGCAAGGAGATTTGACATGATTTCCAAATTTGGGAGAGAGAACCGAAGGCTGCGCGAGCTTTATTTATTCTACTTTGAACGTCCAGATCAGTACCACCATTTGCTGAAACAATACTTCCAAGGTAGTTAAATTGTTCAACCTCTTCAACTGGCGTCTCCTGTATTAAAATACGCTGATGTGTGGAGCGGCCTGTGAGCATTATTTTTGTCTTTTTGCTATTTATTTTCAGACCACTCGCCTCTCCTTTTACCTTCAGAGCTTGACACATCCCGTTCAGCCCGCTGATGTTATTTGCCAAGAGACATATATCATCGGCATAGTCTAAGTGGCTTAGCCTTTCAAACGGTCTCCATTGAATGCCCTGCCTCTCTGATGTTCTAACGCTGGCCGTCAAGACATCGTCAATCGCCAGTAGAAAGAGAATTGGCGATAGAACATCTCCCTGTCTCACACCCTGCCGCACTTCGAAAGAGTCGGATAGCTGCCCATTGTGTAAAACAAAGCATCTTGCGTTGTTATAGGACTCTCTTATAATGGCAACAATTTTTGGGGGAATTCCTCTACCAAGAAGTGATCTCCATATACATTCACGGTTGACTCGGTCAAAGGCCTTCTCAAAATCCACAAACATGAGGTAAAGCGGTGATTGAAACTCCGCAGACTGCTCAAGAACGATACGCAGAGTGTTGATATGGTCGACACAAGACCGCCCACTGCGGAAACCAGCTTGATGCCTCTTGAGTGTAGACTCGATTCTAACCTTTATCCGCTCCAGAATGATGGTTGCCATTAATTTTGGAAAAACGGACAAAACTGTAATACCTCGCCAATTGTTGCAATTCTTAAGATCACCTTTCTTTGGCAACTTAACAATTACACCATCCTTCCAGTCGCTGGGATAGATTTCATTTTCCCACACAGCTTGTATCAACGGGTGTAGAATACTAGCCGTTCTGACAGGGTCAGCTTTCAGGAACTCGGCTGGTATACCATCAAGTCCAGCTGCTTTGTTGTTTTTGAGAAGATTTATCGAAGATTGAATTTCCAGTACTGTAGGGGGCTCGATGTCAATACCCCTATATGATCTACGCATCTCGTTAAGCTGGGGCACTTCAGCACTCTGCTCGACAGAATCCTCATTAAGCAAGGCACAAAAGTGCTCCTTCCACCTGCGCAGCTGATCCTCGATTGATACCAAAAGTGTACCATCCACATCCATTACAGGATGATTGGTGTTGGTTTTCTTCCCGACAACTTCCTTGGATATTTGGTACAATTCCCTCATGTCTCCTCTTCTTGCAGCGTTTTCCGCATTTTCTGCGAGACCGTCTAACCTCACCCTCTTGTCTCGTCTCACACAGCGATAGACCATCTTATGTGCTAAGCGATACTCTCTTCGCAATTCAGCCTTTCGTTGAGCATCTGCTTCGGCATTTATTTGCATCTTCAACGATTTGCGAAGCTCGATTTTATCCCAGGTGTCTTGGGATATCCAAGAGTCTCTAACTCTCGACTGCTTGGGTACAGTTTCGGATCCAGCATCCATAAAAACACTTTTCATATCACCCCACATCTCATCAATTGTTGAATGTTGTATTCCGTTTAATGACGAAGCTCTTTCGTTAAGGTTGGTGACATAGTTACGACATATGTTGGGATCACTTAAAGCATTTGTATTGAACTTCGAATTCCTTGCTGCACCCTGTGATTGACGTTGTACAGCTGCCGTTCGTAGCTTGAGACTCATGAGAACCAAATGATGGTCGCTTCCAATGTCACCATGTTAGGGTCAGTATAAATCTGGAATTTTGTACACAAAATAAAGCATAGGAGAGTTTATTAAATTTGTTTTAAAATAATCATTTCTTCGAAAAATTTATCTCGGGCCATGTAGGGCCATAAGGTCCATTTTTGTTCCCTAAACTTCGGTTATTTTCCATGAATTTGTGTAAGTATCAGAGTAAAGTCATTCCAACAAAAACAAGATGTGATCCCGCATTGGGGTATTTTTTTCAATATTCTTCAAGAAATGGATAGGTGACAAATTTTAATGGCTTTAAAAATTTTTCTAAGTTTCAAAAAATAAAAATTAAAATTAAATTTCAAAAATCCAAAAAAAAATTGTTTAAAATGTTGGTAGCATACAATGGATACATATGAGCCGTTTATTTTGAAAGTGGTCTAGGTCCATTTTCCAAAAAAAAAACGAAATAATTGATTGAGTCATCTGAAAACAACCTAATCTTTTATTTTAAATTATTAATTAATTATTATTAATTATTAAATCTCTTAGATTTTGTGAGTCAAAAAATTCGAACGACAAAAAAATTATTTTGAAAATGGTTTAAGTCCCATTTTAAAATTGATTTAATGCTACCAAGCGAACAAGTTCAACCCATTCCTATAGTAAAATACAGAGATCAAATGGACTTTCTAAATCAGGTATGTCTATGTACCATAATCAGCATCTTACCATTCTTATTCTATTCTATTCTATTCTATTCTGTTCTTCCTGGTTTTCTTCCGATTTGTCTAATAAAAGTGTTGCTGAAATATTGCTTATGGTAAAATAGTGTTTAGTTTAAGTAAGAGTTCCAGGCTCAAGTGAAGTTTACATAGCTTTAACCATGTTTTGATCAACCCGCGTGGAGTGACATTTGGTTGAACATTGGTCCTTGACAGCAGAATGGTAGGTATGCTGAGATATTTTGGAACCAATCGTTGTACAATTTGCCCAAAGAATCAGCAAAACTTTTATCTTAATCCGCGATACCTCTCGTCCCAAACTGCGAACAGAGTTTCGGAGTATCTTCAAAAGGCCCACCTGAACACCCTAGACTGGCCCAGCATATTCTTCTGTTCTAGATTCCATAAAACATGTCTAGGACACGCTTGGTAGACAATTGAACAAGAAAACTCTAAGTCCATGAACTTTGGGGGAGCTGAAACGTGCATTGCGTGAAGCATGGGGCCAAATAACCCATCAAAACATCGAAAATCTTATTAGAAGTATACCAAAGAGACTAATTTTCGTCCTTAGAGCCAGAAGAGATGGAATACCAAGTACTAAACCATCCTCATTTCTTCTGAGCTTTAAGGGAATAGTGGAAATTTTGTAAATCCATTTTCTCAGCATAAATACCCCTTTTCTAGATTTTTTAAGGACAACAAGGAGCAGAATAATTGTAACCATTTCAAAGAATTTTTAATTCATCAGGACATATATCTTCATTGAAGCAATAAGGATAAAATAAAAACGTATTCAATTTCTGCTTATTATCTATAACACTCAAACGCTTTCGCTTTTTAGTTTTTTTTTTCAATTTTTTTGTAATGTTATAGAGGACTTGATACAATTTGAATAAATCAAAAAACGATTTCATTTATTTTGAAAATGGTTTAAGTCCATTTACAATTGTAAAAAAATGGTTTTTGTTCAAAAATATTTTTTTTTTCTTATTGGGTAAGTAAATTCAATACATATATTTAAATAAAAAAATTCTTCACTTTTAGTTTAGTTCTTTCCCATATTTTTGAATTAAATAAAACGCAAACCTTTAAATATCTCGAAATAGAAATAAGTGGACTTAGACGACTTTCAAAATAGACGGCTCATATGTACCTACTATTTAACATTTGTAGCGTGATGGTAAGTCGGTAGAGCAAATTGTAGGGGTTTCTCCAAATAAAAGTCTATACACAGGAGGATATATTTAAACAAAACAATTTTTATTAAAACAAAACGAATACTATAAAAACATGTAAGCCTTAAACATTTAACTTCTACTTGGTGTTGTTTTTATTATGTTTTTTCTTTGCTATTATGCGGGCGTGGTCCGCTGTAATCGCAATAGAGAAAACACAACAAATACTGTCCCAGAAAGACAAGCAAGCAATAAAAAGCGGTATGTGATACCTCTGAGATATTACCTGCCAGTTCCCTGGTCAATTCGAAAGTGAATTTAATTCTAAATTTGGTTCTCCTTTTATAGTGAGAAAAATGAGCTATTATTTGAAATTAGTAGGCTTTGAAATTTAAAAGAAATATTTTAAGAACACAAAAAAAAAGCAAAGAAGATGTGATCATTTACAAAACATAGTCAAAGGCAATTTGAATATAAGCTTTCATACAAAATTATTATGTATATAATGCAAAGAACAAAATATTAGTTAAGCAAAATATTAGTGTAGTCAAAGGCAGATTTGAAATCTTAAAATAATAGGTAATATAATAATAATACGTTGTTTACAAAATAATAAAATAATAAAAATGTGTTGTTACAGTCTCCCCCTCTGGAGCTGAAGTCGTCTCGACGATGCGACAGGATTAATAGGAGGTCTTCCCCTTCTTCTTAAAGTTCGAATAGGTGCTTCAGTAGTTGCATCGTTTGGAAGGTTAAACTTGCTGAGAGATGAAACATGGTATGTTCCTAATGGAATTAATGGCTCATCCCTAGCGGCGATTTGGTATGTGGATTTTCCGAATTGTTGAATAATGATATATGGACCATCTCTTCGGGGCACGAATTTTGATGTTATATGTTTTGTGGATTTACTAAGTACATGTGTCTTCACAAGAACTAAATCTCCGACATGAAATTGTGTTTGTGGACGTCTTTTCTTATCTGCGTGCTTTTTATTATTATCTTGGCATTTTTCCGTGGTTTCTTGGACATTTCGCATGACTTCAGTTAGTCGAATAAGCCTGGGAGTAATTTGGGGAATAAAGTTTTCGGATTGGATGATACTTTTTATATCGTGGGTGACGTCATCAAACGTTCTAAGTTCCCGTCCAAATGTTAAGTAGGATGCAGTATAACCAGTGCTTTGGCATTTTGCTGTGTTCATAGCGAACCTTATAGACGGTAGATCTCGAGCCCATGAAGCGTGGTTATTTCCCACAAGGATGCTTAACTGTGTCTTCAAATCCCTGTTTTTACGCTCAACTGGATTTGCTTCTGGATGGTATACTGGAGTAAGAGTCTGTTGTATTCCCAAAGTGTGAGTTAGTTGCTGCATTAAAGCTGAGATGAATTGTGTGCCGTTATCAGTCAAAAGGCGCCGTGGTGTTCCGTAGCGGAGAAAGATCTCATTTAACAAAGTGACTGCACAATTTTCAGCTGTAGCTTCTTTGAGTGGAAATATCTCGACCCATCTACTGGCAAGGTCCTCGGTTATAAGTATCCATTGAAATCCCTCTTCAGTTTTTGGTAAGGGGCCAAATAAGTCAACAGATAATACTTCAAAGCGTTGGTTGCTTGAAACGGTTTGAAGTAAACCCATAGGTTTTAAGTTGCTTGGCTTATATCTCAAACAAGGAAGACAGTTACCTATATGTTTGGTAATATCGTTTCGCATTCCAGGCCAGTAATAACGGGAAGCGATTCTAGCAAAGGTTTTGTCAATTCCATAATGACCAGCTGAAACAGCATCATGGTAGTTGTGGAGTACCGAACCGCGTTCCTGCTGTGGTATAACTAATTGTGCATTCTCGGCATCGGATTCGGATGAGTATCTATATAAGATACCATCATTTAAAATATAGCCTCGAGATGTCCAACGGGAAATATTCTCATCGTTGTTTTCAAATGATTCAATAATGATTTTAAGCTGATCATCTTGAAGTTGAGCTTCTCGGATTTCTTTGGATCTTCTTGCAGGAAAATCGATTTGAAAGTTGCAAATTTGGCAACTGTTATCTTGGTGTTCATTTTTATCACAAGGTGGTCTTGAAAGCATGTCAGCTACTGTATTTGTTTTACCTGGTGTGTATTCGATCTTAAAATTGTAGGGCTGCAGCTGGAGAGCCCATCTGGCAAGCCGGCCTGTTGGTGACTTTAAGCTCATGAGCCATTTAAGGGGTTGATGGTCAGTTATGAGAGTTACCTCACCGCCTTCTATGTAGCCGCGGAATTTATTGACAGCCCAGACAATCGCTAATGCTTCACGTTCCGTAGTTGAATAGTTTCGTTCAGAGGTCGTGAGAAGTCTAGATGCATACTCGATGGGATGTTCGTCAGCTTTCTCCCCCTGGACCAAAACAGCTCCAATGGCATAGTTGCTGGCGTCTGTTTTCAAACGAAATGGTTGATTATCACACGCCTGTTGTAGGACTGGTGCAGAAATTAGGAGGGATTTTAGGGTATCAAACGACGATTGTTCTTCTCTACCCCACTTCCATAACGTTTTCTTCTTTGTGAGGTTGCTTAAAGGTTTCGCTATGTCAGAAAAGTTTTCGATAAACCGTCGGTACCATGAACAGGTTTGTAGAAAGGAAATAACCTGTTTGGCGTTTCTAGGTTCTGTTCGATTTGATATTGCAATAGTTTTATCTGGATCGACTTCTATACCATGGTTGGTGATAAGGTGTCCAAGATATTTGACTTTGGGACAGCAAAAATTTGATTTTTCCCTGTTGACCTTAAGTTTAAAGATCTTAAGACGCTCGAAGATTTGTTTCAAGTCAGATAGATGATCTTCAAAGCTACTTGAACAAACTATGAGATCGTCAAGATATGTTAAGAGAAGAATGCCTGGTAATCCATTGCGGAATCTATCTATTAGTCTCTGAAAGGTTGCTGGAGCATTTCGTAAGCCAAAAGGCATGCGCTTAAAGCAAAACATACCAAACGGTGTGATAAAAGCAGTTTTATCGATATCCTCATCTGCAACCTTAATTTGATAATATCCAGATTGAAGGTCAAGGGTACTTTTGAACTGTGTTTTCTTTGTTGAGTGTAGGAGATCATCAATTCTTGGTAGCGGATATGGATCTGGTATTGTGAGGTTGTTCAATTTTCTATAATCAATGCAAACTCGTATGGTATTATTTTTTTTTGGAACCAAAACAACCGGTGCAGCCCAAGGAGATTCGCATTCCTCTATAATATTAGAATCAAGCATCTTTTCCAGTTCCATTTTTAACTGAGCTTTTCTTGTGGGTGAAAGACGATATGGAGTTGTTGCAACTGCTTCATGTTCACCAGTATCAATTCTATGAACTGCAAAAGGTGTTGGTTCAGATAAACCATTAAAACAAATTTCATAATCTTTTAACATTTTATTTAAACAATTTTTATCAAGAGAGCTGATTTCTCGTGCTTCATCGTCTCTTAACTGGATATCAGCAAGGAGAATCTCTGTGAAGTATGGTTCAAGTTCAACTTCTTCTGTTCTGCGAATAAGAGGAGGGAATAAATTTGTCTTCCCATGTTTCCGATCAGGCGTGACATCATTGCTTCTTAAGGAACCCTTAAAAATGTTTTGGATCGACTGCGGGGAATAATTATTGTTGCTGGTTTTGTTCGTTCGCTTCCTTTTAAGAGGTGGATCAGGTCCAAAATGTTCTTCTGTCTTTGGCGTTGCACCGATAGGAGATATAATTTGTATGTTGTCAAACCATGTGAGGAAGGCTGATTGCTGCTCTTTGAGTGCGTTTAGAAGTGGTGATTCTTGTGAGTTATTTGTAGGTCTCTTTCCTTCTGGTGTTGACATCTTATTATTGTTTTCATGTGAAGTCATCTTCTCGAGCGGTAGTATTGGAGCGATTTGGTTAGATTTCGGTGGAGATTTTCTGACAACTTGAGTATGAGATGTGTCATAAAAGTCGAATGCTTTATTCTTCTGGTCTGCGAAGTACCATACCCTCTGTCCGAGGTCTAACACCATTCCATTTTCTTCAAGAAAATCTATACCTATCAAGGTTCTGTTATCGCTTGCCTTGGGTAATGCAATGAACTTGATGGGCTTTGTTCGATTGCCAATTGTAATCTTCGTATGAGTGATGTAAACTTCTTGATTTGTTAAGTTTCCATCCGCCAAGGTGATGTCAGCATTGACTTGGGTAAACTTGGATCCATTTTTGACAAGATGTATAAATAATTCTCGTCCAGCAACACTTGTTCGGGCGGCTGTATCCAAGTATGCTATGCCCTTTTCGCCATATGAGATTACAGGTATGGTTGGCAGGTCAGTTCCTATTGTCATCTTGATGCTGTTGAAGGAAACCGTGGCGGGTCCTTTTGGCAGTTCTTTACAATTCGGACAGTTAGAGCGGACAAATCCTGGAGCCTTGCATTTATAGCAATGTAGCTTTGGCTCAACTTGCGCTTTTTCTTTTTTTCGGCATTCGTCAACTGTATGTCCAGGGTAGTTGCAGAAGCTGCACCTTTTCTTTACTACAGTATCCACTTTTTGAGAGCGCCTGGCATCAGATTTTTCCGATGCCGAAAGTTCGACAGCTCTAGCTTTAATCAAGAGTTCGGAGAAGGTGTTGATGCTGTCTCTTGCTACTCCATCGCGTACTTTAAGACTCAGCAATCCGTATATCATGTCGATCATCATTGATTCGGATGAGATTGATTGCGGAAGTTGTGAAAATAGCGCTCGTTTGGTACAAATAAAGTCGTCTGTTGACTCGTTTGGCTTTTGTCGATGTTCAAAAATGTCTAAGAAAATGCGGTACGCTGGTTTCGCAGGTGCATATGCATTCCTCAAAAGTGAGACAACATCTTTCCACTTCTTGGCTTCGTGTTTGATGCCTTGCCACCATAAAATGGCGCTGTCTTGGAGGAGAAGAGGGAATCCCTTAATGGCATCAGCATCGCTGATATGCTCAATCTCCTTATAGATCGTTATTGTGGCGATGAAACCTTCCACGATGGATGGATCTCTTTGTCCTCGGAAACGCTCACTGCAATGGCTGAAGCTGCCATTGGGCTCAGATTTTGAGTTGATCGCCGACAACAGCTCTTGTAGTTGATCAGCTGAGAGTGCCATGTTGTTCTTAATATGTTTGTTTAGGCGTTCGCTTTTTCTGGTAGTATCCAGAGTGGTGTATATAATTAAAATGGGCCCCACGTTGGGCGCCAATGTAGCGTGATGGTAAGTCGGTAGAGCAAATTGTAGGGGTTTCTCCAAATAAAAGTCTATACACAGGAGGATATATTTAAACAAAACAATTTTTATTAAAACAAAACGAATACTATAAAAACATGTAAGCCTTAAACATTTAACTTCTACTTGGTGTTGTTTTTATTATGTTTTTTCTTTGCTATTATGCGGGCGTGGTCCGCTGTAATCGCAATAGAGAAAACACAACAAATACTGTCCCAGAAAGACAAGCAAGCAATAAAAAGCGGTATGTGATACCTCTGAGATATTACCTGCCAGTTCCCTGGTCAATTCGAAAGTGAATTTAATTCTAAATTTGGTTCTCCTTTTATAGTGAGAAAAATGAGCTATTATTTGAAATTAGTAGGCTTTGAAATTTAAAAGAAATATTTTAAGAACACAAAAAAAAAGCAAAGAAGATGTGATCATTTACAAAACATAGTCAAAGGCAATTTGAATATAAGCTTTCATACAAAATTATTATGTATATAATGCAAAGAACAAAATATTAGTTAAACAAAATATTAGTGTAGTCAAAGGCAGATTTGAAATCTTAAAATAATAGGTAATATAATAATAATACGTTGTTTACAAAATAATAAAATAATAAAAATGTGTTGTTACACATTTTAAAAGCCCTGAAATAATTCTTTTTGATTAATCGATGAAATCAAGAAACTGTTCTTTTGAAGGAACTATTAAGAAGGAAGAAATACTTTTGATGTTAAGTTATGCCAATATTCTCTTACCTATTAAGGTTTCTTTCACTATGTAAACAATTTTTCTATTTTAACATTTTCGTATCTTTATCGATTTGACAGATTCAGACAAATTTTTTTAACAGAAGTTTTTATGTAAATATTTAAATTTTAAAATCCAAATTTTCATAAAACATATTTTTTTTTAAATTTATTTCAAAAACAAATACACCTTCGATAAGGTCTTGTCCAGACATAAGTAAAACTTAGAACTGGTGTTCCAGAATTTGACCTTCAAACTGTTTAAGAAAATTTATAAATTTTTTTTTAAGAAAATCAAACAAAAAACTAGAAAAAAAGGGGTCAAAGTTTTTAATCTTTGTCCATAATCTTCTAGTTTTGACAATGAGCTTCTGAAATTGATCCTCTTTTACAGAATGGGAAAAGTTAAAACAGTGAAGTTAAAATTTAACTAGAAAAGTCGTATATCATTTAATTTCAAATTCGATGAAAATTGCCACAAATCTCTAAGCGCTCGCTACCCCTTTTAAGTTGGCAAACCGGTTTACATAAACTGATATAGATTCCAAAGATGGTGATGAAGCTGATCCATTCGATGCTGGATTGCTGGCTGCAATGATCAAAACATTGTTTTGTTCCAGATCAAATCTGAGAAAATGAATGGTAAAAATCTGATTATCGATGAAGCTGCTGGTTGAGGCAATTGGTCCACAAGAAAATTTTGTGAAACTTAACAAAATTTGGAAATGGTGATCCAATTGAGCAAGAATCAGTGCCTGAAAAGTTTTTCCTTTCTCCAAGTGGACGAAAGTGCATGAAAGAGCAAGAAGTAGCAGGTTTGTACAATTTGCTTATGTCTTTCGACCTCGAGGAAGTATTGGGCCTGTTGCTAATTTTAATTACGCATCTCTCCTCGAAATTTTCAACCAGTTTTTCAACAACAATATACAAAATGAGATCATCAAATGGACAAATGAAAAGACCAATGATGTCCACAGAATGCTTAATGCACATTGTCAAGTGCAACGTGTTTGGAAACATTTGATTTTGGAGTCGTGTTATACATTGGAGTCTTGAAAAATGGTAATCGTAACTTGTGGACGTTGTGGTACGTCATATTAAGGGACATTCAATCCTTCTAGCAGTGATGAACCTTTCACGTTTTGAGAAAATCAACGTCGTCCTTCGTTTTGTTGATTCAGTTTGTCGCGGTGGACAAGCTTCAGAAAATCAAAACCAGATCTCGCCACTTCAATTGCTTTCAGAAAAGCTGGACCAGACCCTATCGGTGAACTACATTTCATCTGAAAATTTAACAATCGATGAACAGTTGAAGGGATTCCGCAGCCGCTGAAAATGTTGCCAATATATGCCAAGCAAACCCTGCCAAATATTGCTTCAAGCACTGGTGGCTCAATAAAAAGCTCAACGGGCTATCCATTAAAATTTTCCATTCACACTAGAAGCTCTGACCAAAGCACAGGACTAGGTCGTGGACTTTCATTTTTCAATTCATGAGGAAATGAGGATTCAGTTGAACAGAGTGCTGAAGTGCCCCAACTAAACGAGATGTGGTGGTCCTATAGGGGTTTTGACATCGAACCACCGTCAGAATTGGAAATCCAGACATAAATAAATCTCCTCAAAAACAACAAGGCATCTGGTGCTAGACTTGACGGAATACCAGCTAAATTCCAGAAAGCCGATCCCGTAACAGCGGCTAGTATTTTACATCCGTTGATACAAATCATTAGGGAAAACGAAAGCTATCCCAAGGACGTGAAAGATGGTGAGATTGTTAAGCTGCCAAATAAAGGTATACTTAACATTTCATCCTCAAGCGAATAAAGGATAGAATCGAGTCAACACACAAGTCGCATCTAGCAGGCTTCCACAATGGTCGATCGTGTGTCGACCATATCACCACCCTGCATATCATCCTCGAGCAGTCTACCGCTTTACCTCATGTTCGTGGATTTTGAGGGGGCCTTCGATCGAGTTAATCGAGAATATTTATGGCGATCGTTGCTTGATAGAGGAATTCCGCCAAAAATTGTTGCCATTATTAGAGTCCAACAATAACGCAAGGTGTTTTGTTTTACACAATGAACAGCTATCCGACTTCTTCGTAGTGCAACAAGTTGTGAGAAAAGGGGATGTTCTATCGCCAATTCTCTTCCTGCTAGCGATGGACGACGTATTGATGGCCAGTGTTGGTACAGCTGAGTGACAGGGCATTCAATGGAGACCGTTCGAAAGGCTCAGTTCCCAAGTAACAATTTTCCTCTCATAAGAATTTCCAAGCGGATTATGAGACTATATTTCGGGAGCTAGTGTTACTCTAGGAAACTACTCCAACATTCTTATGAAAGTGTTACAAGCGTTAAATGGCCCAATTACAGGAGTAAAATTTCCTCTTATAGAAACATTTTAATTGTTCCAATGGGATGACAAACGCCCTATTAATCTTGCTAGGAGAATGCGTCTCTTCTTGTGGGAGTTGATGAAAAGAGAACGAGTATGTGCAAAATTAAAAAAAACATATACACATACATAATTCTCTTTCACATTGTCTATACTTTTTTTGGAAGTAGGTACGAAGATATTACTTTTATCTGTATGTGTCATCGTCATTGTCTCATGGCGAAAAACTAATGTGTATTTTAGTGAGAGCATTTATATTTTGATATCATGGTGACGTTAATATATTTATAGTTTGTCACATTATGTGAAGCTAAATCTTAGTGCGATTGAAACTTTTTCTACTAACTTAAACATTTTACTTCGAAAAATAACAAAGTGCTTTCAAAATTATTGATATTTAAATTATTTTATTTTTATTTTGAAATAGAAAAAGGGTTACCTTGATGTTTGTTTTGAACCAGAGTAATACTTTTTATTCTGATATTATTTATGGTATTTTTCATGTTATATGACGAAAATTTTTTATTTGTTGGTCTTATTCTTGTATTCCTGTTGTTTATAATCAAATAATTAACAAGAGGTTACGAGACGTTTTAATGAAAAAAAAAGAAGTTGACAAAATAAACACCAATAGCCCTGTTCTTTAGTGCATTTTTATCTTTGCTTAACAAAAAATAGTATGAAAAATACAACAACAATTTGGTATAACTCCGTATTGTTGTTGTTTTAAACATGCTACTTTTTTAAGCGAAGATAAAAATGCACTAAAAAACAGGGCTAATATAAATACACTAATACTGGTAAATATATCTTAAGTAAATTCATCATAATGGAAACCGAAATAAATTATTTTAAGATTTATTTTCAAATCACGGTAACCCTCAAACTATACAAACAACACTTCGTTCAAATTGAAATATGGCTGCTGTCCACTCGATACTTTTAACTCTTGAATAAACATTTTTATGAGAGTATTGTAGCATTTATGTTGGTATGAAAACAAACACTTGTTATGAGAAGTGAGATGCTTCTATGTGACTTTTTTTTGACAGCTATCGAGCAAACCAAGAAAAAATAAACAAGTATCGGTGATGCGTTCCTTTTTCTAACGAATATTTACTTTTGTTTATGTTTCAATAAAAGTTGAAATGTCAAAGTAAGAAATATATTTAGTTTTGTGTATAACCGTTTCAGAATGATAAATTTACATTATGGCGTCATAAATGTTGGAATAACTGAACAAAGAATATCAAAAATTAGCATTCCACTAGGCTACAAAATTATAATTATTTGGTCAAATTTACAAGTGTAATAAAGTCAAAAAACCTAATATTACACCGAAACAAAAGAAAATAAATCACCGAAAGTTTACATTCGTCAAAAATAAAACAAATTTTCAATTGTAATATACAACATCCAATGTTTCCATTCAGATAGCAAGTCCAATAGAAAACTGAACGTCAGAAAACAATGTACACACAAAACTTTAAGAAAAAGAACGACTTGTGTATGAATCAAATATAAGCAGCTGTGGATGCTACATTTCATCTCATATGAATCCTATAGTTAGTGTTTTGTTTTTGTTACTTTATTACCTCTTGATAAGAGATTTTAAAGATTAATAAATGACGTTTAGAGCTTAAATTTGATAACAAGATTATTACAAGACATTAAATTTACATACACGAGGAATAATTGTTCTAGGTATAAAATTAAAGCGGTTCGATGTTTGAAAAATGCTAAGCTCGTATAATAAAAACGCTAAAAGACGAATTTTTGTTTCATAATGAGAGATCATGTCTTTAGTATAGCAATAAGATCTGAAAGAGAATTATGAGAGTTTTTTTGAGAAAATAAGACCTAAGCTCTGGAGAGTTTGTTAGTTGGGTTATTTAGACTAAGCCAATGACATACATATATGTCTACTGGCAAATAACATCAGTGGGCTGAGCGGGATGTAACAAATACTGCAAGTGAAAGAAGAGTCGAGTGGTCTGAGAATAAACAGAAAACAGACAAAAACAATGCTCACAGACAGGCCGCTCCACACAGCAGCGTATTATTCTACAGGAGACGCCAGTGGAAGAAGTCGAACAGTTTAACTACCTTGGCAGTATTGTTCCTGCAAATGGCGGTCCAGATCTGGACGTTAAAAGTAGAATTAATAAGGCTCGTGCTGCCTTCGGTCCTTCTCCCCAATTTGGAAACCTAGTCAAATCTCCTTACGCACTAAGTTGAGATTCTTCGAATCCAATGTCAAATCCGTGCTGTTAAGCGCTTGTGAAACCTAGAAAGTCACGTATACCATTTCGAAGAAATTGCAAGCTTTTGTGAACTGCTGTCTTCGCCACAGCCTAAAGATTCGCTGGCTACAAATAATATCAAATGAGGAGTTGTGGCGCAGGACAAGTCAAGATCGGATGGACGTCGACATAAGAAAGCTTAAATGGCGTTGGATTGGTCACACACTGAGGAAACCAAACGATGAAATTGCAAAGCAGTCCTTTGAATGGAATCCTCATGGACTTGATGTGGTGATGTCATTGATGCTATCATATTTCAACACTGGAGGCAACCTTACTATTGATAACATCTTCATATCCGTGGATTTGGCCTTAAGGTTGCTAGATAAAATAAAAACCCCTTCCTTGGCATAATCCGGAAAAACAAAAGAGATGTGCCAAAATCTCTTTTAGTGAAGGATCTTCTTGATGACAATAATGAGCCCGTAAAAATCAATAACAGAAAGCAATATCGTCCATTCCACTCATCCATTTTTGGATTTTCAAAAAAAAAGAGGGTGTTTGGAAAATAATCTTGTAATGATACTTGACTACAATTGCACCAAAGGTATGGAGCCGATGTATTCCACAAAATGGTCTCCATTTTTATTCTTGCTCACGTCAACCAAAACGCTTGCTTATGGCTATATTTTACAACTTACAAGATGTGACAGCCCTGCCTGACCTATAAGTTACAGGAGCGATAAGCTTATCGAACTTGCGGAGGAGCTGTTGGAGTCGGAACTGAATAACCATTCACAGCTAGCATCACAGTTGGAAAAACATTTTTAGATGGCCTCCGCATTATGGAGAAAATTCAGCCGGTCTTACGAACAGTCCCCGAGAGGCTTTCTTGTAAAGGAGGCAGAGTAGAAGACAAGAAAAGCTGAAATACCTTCGATTGTTGCCTTCGCTACGCAAATAACGTATGCGTCAAATGTCTCCCGGAACTGCGAACAACTTTAGGCTAAATTAGTACTTATGTTCTTATTGAATAAAAATACCTTATTAGCAAAAACATGATTTTTTTTTGTAATTTCAGTAGGGTGCAAATGGACCCCACGTCAGATGTATGGTCTATTTTTCTATTTCAAATGAATAAATATAAAACAAAATCAACAAAGAAAAATTAACGGCAGTAGTTCGAGAAAAAAAAAATTTTACGTTAAAAATGCAATAATCCCATAATAATTTGTATGAGAAAAGTATGGCCTCAGAAGTACAGGTTAGTGACCTACGATAGGACGATAATTTTTCTGGTCAAATACTAAATCTTAGTGCACATAAGGTTATACCTACATAATCCTCAAGAAACCCATATTTTTTAAAGACTTTCTATGGTGTCAAATCACATAAACATTTTTAAATATAATCTTAACACTCAATCAAATGGCCTGATGGCAAACAGTTTTCTTCAATAATGCACCCATAATATAACTTACTACGTTTATACCACTTATATAGCAAATCATGCCTTCACCACCCCCAACAACTACTGTCAGAATTTATTTACAATAACGCAATTCTAAAAGGGAGAGCACAGTAACCGCACTATTAGCACTGCGTATAATATTGATCCATTTACGAAGCGTCAAGTCGCCATTGTCGTCGCCGTTGCTGTCGCATCGCGTCGGTCGTCCTTGTTGGCTCAAAGCTGGTAGTGTATACATATTTATTTATTGTTGTAACTTTTTCTTTAATCCTTATTAGTCTATTCAGTTTGTATGCAGAGAGGGGATCATATTGTGATATGGAGAAGGGTTGAAGTAGGTAATTGTATCAGTGTGCGTTGTTCAATTGCTACAAAGGAAATCGCACCCTCTTTATGCAATTGCTCAGATTTTATAACAATCTTTGTGTTGAAAGTCGTTTGGTATTAGATGCGCAGGGATTCTATCGCAAACTTCAATCAACCAACACCTCTATTCTATACACAGTTTTAACCTCTCACGACTATCATTAACAAGCTCACTCTAGCAATAGGTTAGTGCAGAATAGGGGATTATTATTTACTATAGCTTGCCTTCTATTTTAAATCGTGATATTCTTATTAAAGCAGAGGGTGTTGTTGAAGCCCACTTCATATTTGACTATGGGTGCTGCACCCTCTTATGGATGGTTAGAAATTAGTTTGAAAAACCGCAAAAGAAGGGAAGTTGGAACTGTTTTATGAAAAATTATACTTTCTCTGCGTGTACTTGTTAAATTTTGATATTAATGAGAATCTTTTTTTAACAACTTGAGTAAGTTTTTGATTGCAACACACATACTTTAATACCAGCAAATTATCTATAAAATATTATATGGTGGGTAAAATAAACGAAGAATATTATCATTAAAAGCAAAACAAGCCAAGTTCTCAAGCTACTTTAATAGGAACTAATTAGGTCTCCTTATATCCTGCCTATTGAATGAGAATAACAGAGACACTAAGAATACGCCAACATGCCTTAGTTAGAAAAACAACCACAGTTTAGGCTATTCCATGATCATTTTCAGGCTAACTTATATATTTTTACTAGCAATAGGAAAACCATCTCAAAAAAGGCTATTACATTTTTAATTTTAAAAATGTCATAGTGTACTTACAACAATGCCATTTAAGTAGTTACGTGATTTTGTTTATTATTATCAAACACAGATTGAAGTATTTATCAACTTCGAGAAATTATTTCCATAAACAAATTTTCTACCTTATCAAGACAGCATGACTTTATTACTCTGACCGTAGAATGCACTAAAAACTTTACAAGATCTAAGGGAGTTAATGTCCGCTTTATAAATTACCGGCTCAAATTTCAAACAACAGTTGGTCCATATACTGAAGTCAGCACCCAAGAATGGTTTGTCTAGCATTTTAATTTGTCATAACAATACAAACGCTCAAAGACACCGTAATTTGCTTAGTATTATTAGGGGTGTACACGGCGTATACGTGATATAAAATTCAATTGTCGTGGTGCGAGAATTTGTTAAACTATAACTAACTTTAAGTTTCCAAAAATATGCTGAACATGGACTAAAACGCTGAATACCCGTCACTGGATAAAAATTTTGGCATGATTATAAGCAAGGAAAAGAATAAGCGTAGGGAGTAAAATACGAAAGATGCGTAACTTCTGAAGAGAAATAATGCATGTTATTTCTCTTCAGAGGTTACAAACTATATAGACTACGAGCCCACAGCAGATTTTGGGTGTGAACGATAGCAAAAAAAGAAGTATAGGCGTCGAAAGCTCCATTAAAGACTATTAAAAAATCAAAGTCTTGCAGTCCACAACTGGGGCTTTTGCGAGAAACAGTGCATCGAAAAAAAAATATGAATGCAACTTCGAGGATAATCGTGTTAGCCAAAATTGGTTTTCACTCATCCCTTGAGAAGCTCCTCGGATCACATATCATGGAATCTGAGACCATTTGAGTATATAGTTCGCTCTACCGGATCGTTTAAAAAACTCAAAATTCTAAGTGAAAAACGGTTTTTTTAAACAGTCTGGCAGGGCGAACTAAACACTCAAATGATCTCAAATTCCGTGATATGGGATCCGCGGAGCTTATCTAGGAAGGGGTGAAAACCAATTTCGGCTAACACGATTTTCCTCGAAGTTGCATTCATATTTTTTTTCGATGCACTGTTTCTCGCAAAGGCCCCAGTTGTGGACTGCAAGACTTTGATTTTTTTAATAGTCTTTAATGGAGCTTTCGACGCCTATACTTCTTTTTTTGCTATCGTTCACACCCAAAATCTGCTGTGGGCTCTCGGTCTAATAGTTTTTTTTATAAGAAATCCATTTTCATAAGTGTTTCAGCTAATGAATAATGAGTTTTGAGTTAGTTTTAATTTCAGTGTTGCTGAATCCGAATCAAAGGTTTGCGACTGAAAACAAATGAATTTCTTGTGAGTTTTTACTATTGAAAGCATATACAATTACCAACCTACGACAACCTATTAAGACTCAAGCGCTAGTTCAAAGTGGACATGTTTTTATTGTTCCGAAAATCCACTCGAAAACACAAATTAATTACGCTGTATGACGAAATTTTAATTTTAATTTGAAAATGGACCAAAACATACTTTTCTTATGATATTTGATACTATTAATTCGAATCATGCCTCAGAATTGGTCTAGCACTTCAAGTTTTTGAGATATTAAAATCTAAAATTTTGAAAAAATGCATTTTTTAGGAAAATTTTGGGTTATATTATTCCTCGATGTAATTTTTTTTTTCTATGGTCAGGCCATTCTGGAAGTATGAAATTTTCCCTTTGAAGTTTTTTTGGCTCAATCTTAAAAATACCTTCATTTATATCTTTGGTCAATCATTCGTCTTTAACTATCTGATAACCTAATAGGGTTTTTCGGGAACAGCAAAAATAAGCCAATATTCAATTAGCGCTTGAGCCCCAATGGGCATTTTTGCATTTTTTTTCCCATGTTGCATCACGAAACTTTAGTCACAAACCACAGATTCGAAAACATGATGAGGACATAAATCGAAACAACCCAACAATTCACATGGAAAAAAAAACAATATGACTGAACTATTTGTGTATATTAATGTGGTAAGATAAATATAAAATCGTAGGATTTTAAAATTACAAAATAATGTCAATTTTGCTATTAAACGATAGTCAGTCATAGTAAAAATGGCTTAATTAACCGAGAGCCCACAGCAGATTTTGGGTGTAAGTGATAGCAAACAAAGAAGTATAGGCGTCGAAAGCATCATTAAAGGCTATTTAAAAAAGTCTTGCTGTCCACAACTGGGGCCTTTGTGATTAAACAGTGCATCAAAAAGAAATTATGAATGCAACTTCGAGCGTAATCGTGTTAGCCGAATTTGGTTTTCAACCCTCCCTAGATAAGCTCCTCTGATCACATACCACGGAATCTGAGACCATTTGAGTGTATAGTTTGCTCTATTGGACCGTTTAAAAAATTCAAAACTCTAAGTGAAAATCGGTTTTCTTAAAACAGTCTGGCATGGCGAACTAAACACTCAAATGATCTCAGATATGAGATCCACGGAGCTTATCTAGGGAGGGGTGAAAATCAATTTTGGCTAACACGTTTATCCTCAAAGTAGCATTCATATTTTTGTTTGATGCACTGTTAAATCACAAAGGACCCAGTTGTGGACTGCAAGAATTTGATTTTTTAAATAGCCTTTATTGATAGACTAAGAGCCCACAGCAGATTTTGAGTGTGATTGATAGCAAAAAAAGAAGTATAGACGTCGAAAGCTTCATTAAACGCTATTCAAAAAATCAAAGTCTTGCAGTCCACAACTGGGGCCTTTGCGAGAAATAGTGCATCGAAAAAAAAAATATGAATGCAACTTCGAGGATAATCGTGTTAGCCGAAATTGGTTTTCACCCCTCCCTAGATAGGCTCCGTGGATCCTATATCGCGGAATCTGAGATCATTTGAGTGTTTAATTCGCCCTGCTAGACTGTTTAAAAAACCGTTTTTCACTTAGAATTTTGAATTTTTTAAACGGTCCGGTAGACCGAACTTTACACTCAAATGGTCTCAGATTCCGTGATATGTGATATTTAACTTAAATTTAAAATACCTTTTTCTTCATTTCAAGTCTAGAAAAAACCTAGCTAATGCCAAATTGTGAAAAAAGTTTACGGGAATTTTGAATCATGGGGGTCATGACCCTCCCTGGGGCTTTTCCCAAGTATACATAAATTTAAAATATATGAACTCCATCATTAAAAAATGGTTTCACTCCTCAAAGGACAAAATTCGTCTACGAAAATAAGTGCGAATTTAAGGACACAATACAAAAAAATCGAGTAAAAAACGTCTCAAAAATAATTCTTCCTCCAGTGAAATAAGAACAAATTTCTTTAAGGATATAGTTGCAAAAACTGTGTTTTCATTCAGTTTGTTTTACAAAACCATAGATTTATTGTATTTGTTTTAAAGAATAATAAAAGAATTCAATCTTATGTTAGCTTTAACTTTAGCGTAAAAAGGGTTTTGAAATGGGTTTGATGATTTTGTCAAAATTGCAGAACACAAACTTAGATAAAAATGTCCTTTTTTAAAGATTCCTTCTAATCAAAAATTATATCGAATATTGACATAAGTTTAAGTTACCATTTTGATATACATAAAGGGCCAGGGGCTTCGGAATCGGTCACTATATAAAAAATCAAATGGTCATACAAAATAAGTTAGTTTCCGTATTGGTCAAGCACAGATTTCGTTTACAGATTTAAAAAAAAGTCCATACCTCTCATAATGATTTAGTAGCCTTTGGATGGTAGGTAGAGTGGCCTGGAAAAAAACTTTAAAATTTCATTAAAAAAATACATCACTAAACGATAACTGAAACTAATAGACCTTTAATCACAATCAAAAAATATAAAGTTACCAAGAAGTCGCATCTCATACAAACTTTGACGGGTTCCAATGTTGGAACCCGTCAAAAGTATCCTCCTTTTTACTATCCTTATTATACGAATATTGAATAATATGGTATGCCGTGGTGTTTGCCAAGATTGTATGAGAAAGAGCTTTACTCTTAATTATTTTTTTGTTTCGTTCTTTTTATTTTTATTTCGAAAAAAGCTTTCGGAATCGGATTTTATTTAAGATCCAGATAATACTTCTTGGTAACTTTATATTCTTTATCACAATCTAGTGGCTTTTTTGGTAAGGAAAACCAAAGATATAATAGATGTAGGCGCACCATATCGAGAGATATTTGAAGAATTAAACAAATCAAAACCTTACCAAGGGTGCCAAAAAATCCTGCCAGACTTTTGTATTCGATTCAAGGCCCATGTACCTACATACCCTCATACTCATTTTTTGGTTATGCGTTCAAACCTAAGTCTTGCAGCCAGCTCTTAGACTACTCTACTCGTCTTCAATTTTTTTTGTCAGTTCGAAACTCGGAGAGAATGTTACTGGAATCGCGAGATCTCAATATCCGAGATTTCGGTTTATTTGCGAGATTTTTTGTTCGAAATGTGAATTAAAAATATGTAGTTAAAAATTATATTTTTTAAGTTTTAGATTATTGAAAAAATGCCAGACTTCGTTAGTCAAGATTTTTGTTTGTGGTAATTTGTAAGGTTCCTGATAGCTTTTCAGATGTAACACATTTTTTGAGAATGGGGGCTATTGTGAATAAAATTTCCCACGGAAAAACTGGGAACATTAATTGTGGTGGCAGTTTCTCTCGGAATTTATTGGCATCGAAAATTTATATCCCTTGGCCTCTGGGCTACCATTTTGATCGACCAAATTTGAACCGGCAAGGAACAGTGGAAAATTGTTGGCAATTCCAATTTTAGAAGGAACAGTGGTAAATTGTGGACAATTCCAATTTTAAAAGATGGGAGAAATTCCGTGGGAAACTTTATCCACGATAGCCCCGATATCTCATAAATAAGGTTCCAAAAATCGTGGGTGACATTGAAATGCAAATTACGGTAGCAAATTCATTTTCAATTGCAAATCCACCGCATTTTGCTTCGATTTGCTGGAGGATTTGATTGCTTTAATTTGCCCACCTACCAGACCGTGTTACAACGTCAAAAGATAAAAGCGACAAACTGATTTTTCAAGGAATATTGTTTTAAGACAAAAAATTACGGTTCCTTAACTATATTTTCAAAAAAAAAAACATTTATTTTTGAGTGCAATACCATGATTTTTTGAAGAACGTGACCCCTCCTGGGCAAAAGTCTGAATCCACCCTTAAATAAATAAATTGGGTGGCCCAACAGCTCGTGGAGAACCAGGGCCTAGTGACTTACAACTTTCAACCATTTCTGTGTGCTTGTTGTTGGCAGGAATGGAGGGGACCTACAGTTTTTGGCCGAGTCCGAACGGCTAAATGAGCAGCACTTTTTCATGACAAGTATATAATCTTGGAGGATTTTTCAGTTCCTCGCACCCTTACAACTTCCGGCACTCAGTTCAATGCAAACTATTAAGTACAGCAAGGGGTACCTCACCTACCGCATAACAAAGAAATATGAATTACAGTAGACGCTCGATATAGTGAAGTAATAAAAACCAGGCCTGTTCACTGCTTCGAGATTGTTCACTTTTTCGAGCGGGAGTTTTCTAAGGCTTTCTAAAGGTGAATTTGATCGAAAATAAAAATTTCGTTAGATGTTAATGTTTTTAATATTAATCAAGCATTAAAAAAGGCTTTCATTCAGGTTCAAACGAAAAACAGTATCAACTCCTCGGAGCTTTCAAGCTATGTAAAATGCTTGCGCGACATTTTTATAAAAAATTCGTTTTTATATAAAATTTTGTGTGTTCACTATTGTGGATAGTTCACTATTTCGAGGTTTACTAAATCGTGTGTCTACTGTATTTTGTTTTTAATAAGCGTTTAAACTAAAATATTGAAAAAGGAATCTAATGTACCAACGTAGGAAAATTTTTTAGAGATGTTTCAACCAAATCATACTTTTGAAAGCAACATTATTAAAAATTGAAATAACATTCTAACAAACCAGAAAACTCACAAGAATTAAATATATAAATCAAAGGGCAAATTGGCCTACTCAGAATACATTCCAGCTAAGTTAGATGACATTTCTCAAATTATCACTAGCAAACCAAACTTACTAGATTCTCATGTATGTTTTGTACAAAAACTATAGAAACTTTTTATTTCCAAAAATTCAAAAGCTTAAAAAACGAATAGTTCCCCTGTGCATCTGTATAGTTCAAAGTTTAGAGTAAAAATGTTTTCTCCCGTACTTATGTCACGTTAAAAAATTGATGAAAAAGTAATTGGTGGGTTGTAACAGTGGCAAGACCGAAGAGTACAAGAAAAACTTGCATTTCTAAGGACAATAGTCTTAGGATTTAAGTTGGTACGTTGCTTGTGCTTTTTGTAACTATGGACCTTTTAAAAAGACACTTTTCACATACACACCCATATCCACTGATGTATATATACTTTCCAAAGTTGTGCATCCTGCAGTATGCACCTAAATGTACCTACTACATACATTCAAAGGGAAAACACAAAAACAACACACAAAAAAAAATAAAAACAACAGTTTGAAGTTTTCTCAACTTCGAAACGTATAAAAGCCTTTCGTATAAAGATACCACCGCATCACAGTGTCGTCCTCCTCCATAAAACCTACCAGAGCTTTCTTCCTTCCTACACCATCGACTGTTTAGAAGGATACCTACTCTCTTTTGCTATTTTACCTCTCTTCTACATTATGAAGCAGGGTTTTGATAAAGTTACCAGTTTTTCTTCTTCTCGGCGCATCACAATGTTTACTCCTTTATTCATTTTTTATGAAGTCCAAGTTGCAATTGGTACTGTTCGTTAGGTGTTTGCTTTGAGTTTGCATATTAAATATTGAAGAAGTGCATATGTATATGTAGGTATGGGTATATGTGATGGGGAGCATGTTCTCTAGCTACGGTATAAAGTGGGTTTAAAAGGAAAAACCGTTTTTTTGTTGTTTTTTTTTGGTAAGGAAACCAGGTCAGAACATTTAAGTTTTTAGTTTTCTCCCAGGTAAAATTTTTCAATTTGTAGTTTTTCTTTGAATAATGTTTGTGTGTCAGCTTGGTTTATTTGTCTTAACTTAGAGAGGTGTGGAAAAGTGTTGAATGTTCCCTTGATGTAAGCAGAGTTCCAAAACTATTAATAGGATCAGTTTTGTTGAATATTCCTCAAAGGAGCTAACATTGTGGTTCAAATGATCGAGTGGTACGGTATAGGGTTGAAACTTTTCTGATGATCATTATGAATAATAAAAGCATTACTTCCGAGAAAAGTAGTTGGGAAACTTCACCACAGGTAGGTAAATGGTAGGGAAATTAACATAAGTACTCTTCAGCGTTTGGTCAACATTTGTTAAGTCTAATATAGCCGATGCTCCCAAAGTAATATTAAACTTATTCCCTAAAGAGGATGAGTACTCAGGAAAAAATTGTCTTACTTACAATCCCAAACTACTCAGAGTAACAAGAAGAAAATGGACAAAAAAATCGTTCACTATGATTCTTAAACGATTTAGGCAAGTTCAATATTTCTACCCCTTAAAAAATAGATTTCGAGCTATTCATTAATTATGCTTATTCATACCACCCCCAGGGATCCAAAGTTATATTTTCACAGAAGCAAACAAAGCGCGTTATATAAACGAGTTTAAAAGTTAAAATTTAATAAACTTTGTATTTTAAACTTAAACATAAGACATTCTATCTCAGCCAGACATTGCTAACGCTTATTGATACCACCCCAAGGTATATATACGCGAAAATTATCTTTTAAAGAACAAAAATGTCAACTTAATTCGACACAACACAAACGAAGGTCAATTTTTCTTGTTTGAAGCAATTTAAACATTGACCTCCAGGGATTTGTAAATTTAAAATCCTTAATCCAAAGAATTTGAGAAAGTTTCAAATATTCCGAAGGGAAATTAATACGAAAAACACCGTAAGACCGCATATACAACAAGCTGATGGTATAAAGTCAATGGTAGATATAGATGGTGATGGTGGAGCATAACGAAAGTCTTGTGAAAATAATAGTTCATTTATCATATTCCACAAATATGCCTTAAGGGAACTGTTTTGAAGGAAAATTATTAAAATTTTGGTTAGAAAATATGAAAATATTCATAGAATACGGAGAATATTGTCTTCGGCATGTTTCGAAAATCAGCCTTTGTTATATATAAAATAATATCAAAAACATCAAAAACTTAATCGCTTCTTTCTTTATTTTTTTAAACGCTTGAGGTAACAACGCAAAAATCAGCAATAGAAATGAGATAGGGAATCAGAGAACCACTGCAAGTAAAATACAAAAGTCCAATATGTAGGTACCTTTAGATTTCTTTGGGTATCTTTATTTTAATGGATAAGGAAGATGTTTGTTGCTATTTATAGGAAGCTATCTCATTTTGAATTTTCAACTATTAAGCCCTTGCAGGGTTTGCCTTTTCCTGACTTAAAGAATGAATAAGTTGTTTTTTCTATTTAGTAAACGAGAAGTACGTTCCTGATTCTTTCCCAAAAATTGTAAAGGCAGTTTTTCGGGAGAACGAATTAAACTTTATTGAATTTAAGTTTACCCTAACGAAGCTAATAATTTAAATAATTTTATAGTTCGTATCGATAAATGGAACAGAACGCCGAAGACTCAAGTTAAGCTTTAACCCTAAATATAACCACCAGATTGATTAGAAAATTACATGATATATTTCCTATATAGGGAGGAGTGCACCTAAATCAAAAGTTTCACAATATGGATAGTGTCTTGAATACCAAAAAACTTAAAATAAGCTTAGTTCGTTGAACTTCGTCTAGGGTTTCTTGGTACAGCTCATACAAACTGTCAAAAAAATCTATTTTTTGGTCATGAAAAAAACGCCACGCAATTGTTATTTCATAAAAGTGAGTGCGAGGGCTATACAAACTACCTTACGAGATCGGAGGCCATAGGCGCCCGCAGGATTTTGTCCAGGGGGGGCAGACACCAACACAATTCTGAGTTATTAAATTTTCAAAAAAAATGTATTATTCAAAAAAAATTTTTTTGATAATTTTGAAATGCAATATTATTTGAACGGAAGTTTTTTATAAATAACTTCATTTTAGTCCCTTCAGCCAATTGTGAGAAAATTCAAAATAAGTAGGTGTCATTGAAAATAGTAAAGCGTAAAACTATTTTATCTTTAATAGTAGACCGTATACTTATTTTAGCAGACAGAAATTTTTGTATCAATATGAAATTTTCCTTAACGGTTTTTTTACTTTTGTATGGTAGGTTTTACTATTTTTGCACGAAAATGAAACATTTGAAGGGTCCAGGGGAAAAAAGGCTTAAGTCCACTTTAATCGATTCCGAGAAAAACGTAGTTGTAAATATATTACTAAAATAATGGATAATTTAAAGTAAAATAAAGAAAACTAACAATTTTTTTTGTTGAGCACGAAGTACTCAAGTAAGCAAACATATATTGATTTTAACATCTTGAATTTTTTGCATGATAAGCTGACATGAGTCAAAAGGACCTTCGATGTTTTAACCAAAATTTTGAATTTTTTGATTTGAAATTTTCTTCTGAAAGAACCGGACATGATAATTGGAAACGGTTTTTTGCTTTTTATTCAGACACCTCTAGATTTTCAAAATAGAGTTTAAAAATAAAATAATTTTCACAAGCGTGACATTGGACCGTTTTTGCAATATAATTTGTTAGACAGCACCTCGACCGGATGTAGTTAGAATATCTATTTTTTTTTTGATTAAATTATTTACCTGACGTGTCGCTAGGTCTATTCACAAGTTTTTCTTTTTTTAATATCGCTTTGTTTAATTTTTGGAGCAAAAAGATACTTTTGGAAAAAAGTTTTTTTAAAAAGTGTACTATTTTGCGAGTTTTCAAAATCCTATGTGAAGAGAGCTATACTACATCAGATAGTACCCATACAAATCTATAAGATGTCATCATTAGTTTAATTTTTTCAAAAAGTGGACTTGAACCGTTTTTCCCCTGGACCCATCATTTGTTTATATTTCAAAGAGTGTTAAAAATTGTTACGCACCAAGTTA
The DNA here is from genome assembly GCA_963921185.1 of Dasysyrphus tricinctus. Lineage (NCBI taxonomy): Eukaryota > Metazoa > Arthropoda > Insecta > Diptera > Syrphidae > Dasysyrphus > Dasysyrphus tricinctus. The sequence goes on along the minus strand of OY992530.1, from coordinate 54,672,521 downwards.
AAAAGCAAATTTAATAATAGTTTTAGAAGATTATAATGTATTGAATTTTCAAAAAAAAAAAAATCTAATACTTCTTAAAAACCAGTACAATATTCAAACTTTTTGTAAGCTTCTGCACAGACAAAATATCAACACCGATCTTACCGTTTTCGAGAAAATCGAAAGAAAAACAAAAAATTGTTCTATCACTCAAATGTTGTGGTCACTAAAAGTAATTTATTGACGTTATTTTTAATCTGTGGGGCCATTTTTGAGAATATTTAATTGGTCACAAAATCATATTGCAGTAACGATTGAATTTGTTCTAAGAAAATTAAAAAGAAAACTAATGTTGAATTACTAAAAACGCTTTGTATATAAGAAGGTTTTATAATACAAATTCTATATAGTACTGAAATAAATCAGCCAATTAGAAGACTTAGCTTTAAGGATTGGACTTGTTGAATTATTGATTCAAAATAGCTTTTTATGGCCTTTAGTCCTACAAATTGGCGTTTCGCTCGGCTTACTCACTTGAACTCATCAGTGACATAGTGAGGGCTTTGTCATACGCAATTTGTGTTAAGTTCAGTTCAACTTACATGAATTTTTCAACGAAAATCCACTGTAAACTATATCCAACAAGATTAGAATTCCTAATTATTAAGCTGGAAGTTTTTTTTTTTTTTGCCCGGGGCCAGGGGTCAAAAACTTTATGTAAGGGCATAAAATTTTGATTTAAGGGGTTTCTGATTTTGAAAAATGATTTTGGGAAATAACAGACACCCTAATATATATTTATATCACTTTTATTGAGAAAATTGAAATTGCCTTCTTTCACTAATTATTTAATAACTTCTACATTTATCGTCCGATTTTTAAAAATTTTAGCTCAAATCTTTGTTAAAGACATTGTTTTTCACTTGAGTCCCTAATATTATTTTAAATATTTTTTTTTCTATCCATATGGAGCAACCAAAAACTAGAAATTTTTCAAAAATACTCGTTTTTGAAACTTTGAATGCCTGTAACTTATAAAATTTCAGTCCGACTTATACAAACAGTACATCGTCGGAAGGAGACAGATTACGTCATTCAGAAAATACACATTTTATGTAAATTAGCGAAGCCGTTAGCGAGATTTATGGGAATATCTGAAAAAATAGCTGAGAAAACGATTTTTGCGCATATCTCGAAAACGCTTCTTTGGAAAAAAAATAAGTTTGATTTTCGTGTTCAGTGACCCAAAATTAGTCTAGAAAATATATTTTTTCTAAGGACCCTACCATGACCCAAAATTTTGTAAACTAGTGTAATCCAAAGCTCTTTAGAAGGTTTGTGTTGCTGTAAGCCCTTGTGAAACAAAAGCAACTCAAGATAACTGATTTTTTGATAAGGTAGCTAAGCGTAGCGGATAGGTACTGGAAAACAAGGAAAGGATCTTGGTTTTATGTCAGAAATCAGAAAATCACTCAACTGAATAATTTTACGCAAACAACAATTCGCAATTTATTTGTCAATTTTCTTGCGAGGCAATATCCTTCTCATGCATGTGCCTCAACCATTTGAATATATAAATTACCTATAACTTCCTTTTCTATTGGAAAACGCCAGGAGGGGGCAAACCAAGAACATTGAAAAGAGCCTGTCAAGAAAATAGCGATGTTTTGAAAACAATATCGAAGATAAGGATATTTTCAGATATATTCGGCCTAGTCCAGAGCCAGAGGGGGGGCAAATTTATAGACTCCGACAAAAAACAGGAGGTATCTTATAAAATCCATCATAACAAATTGAAAAATATGTTAGTGGTATGGTATTTCCTGGAGCCAGAGGGGGGGGGGGGGGGGGGGGCAACTGCCCCTCCTTGCCCCCCCCCCCTCTGGGCGCCTATGTTGGGTTTTTAAGGAATATCACCCTAACCGTAACTCTTACAGAAAAAATGTCAAACACTGGGTTGTAGTTTAGAAAATTACCTGCAAAAAATTTTGAGTACCTACTCTTTTTTTCATAAAAGTAACCGTTTTTGAGATGATTCAATGAATCTACCTATTATATACGAATTTTATGTTTCTGTATAAAATTAACTCTTTTACACTACCTTTGTGGTTGAGTACAAGGTGAGTTTTTCTTGGGTGGTATCCCCCAGAGAAATTGTAAAGAACTTGCTCCTATTTAGTTTAAACCACGTTTGTAAAGCATATATGTAGTATCTATGAGAAAACCTCAAAATAATAAAAACAAACTATCACTGAGACCACAGTACACAAATCTAAGGTATTATACTGCGCAGGTTGTCAGTCGAAAATAAAAAATGGCTGTGCGAGTGAGGAAGAAAACACACGTTAAAACAACAACAAATTAAAATTGAAATTGTCAGAAATAAAAATGGCTGTGCGAGTGAGGAAGAAAACACACGTAAAAACAACAACAAATACTGACATTTGACACAAATTTTGATATATGCGCAGAAGAAACAAAAATCAAAACTCTAATGATATTACCTTTAATATGTGTACTGTGCACTGAGACGATATACAAATTGATTGATTATTTTTTCAAACTTTATTGATTTATTTTTGCTTCATATAAAATAAAGTTGGTTTGGTACCAAATATTTTTTTCTTTTTTTGTCTCATATGGTAAAAAAAAGTATCCTATTGACGCTTCCAGAATCCCATCTATCTCTATATCAAAATTCATGATAATTGATTCAGTGATTTAGGCGTGAAAGCGTAACAAACAAACAAACAAACTCACTTTCACATTTATAATATTAGTAGGAAGTAGAATTAAATTACACATAAATGTACTGAAATATTATATCCTTTTTTTAATAACGGGTGATTTTTTAAGAGGTTTAGAACTTTAAAAAAAAAAAAACACAAAAAATTCGAAAAAATGAATGAAATATTTATTTGAATCGATAGTTTGAACCTTGCAATTTAATGTTTAAAGATAATTTCATGCAAATGTTGACCGCGGCTGCGTCTCAGGTAGCCCATCCGCTGAGTCCAATTTTGGCATACTCTTTCACACATATCGGCCGGTATCTCACGAATGAATGCATGGATGTTGGCTTCCAGTGCGTCAATCGAAGCGGGCTTGTCCCTATAGACATTAGCCTTGACATACCCCCACAAAAAATAATCTAATGGTGTCAAATCGCACGATCTAGGCGGCCAATTGACCGGCCCGAAACGTGAAATTAACTGTTCACCAAACTCGCCTCGCAATTGCGCCATTGTTTCGCGTGCTGTGTGGCATGTGGCACCGTCTTGTTGAAACCACATATCCTGCAAGTCAAGAACTTCCATTTCGGGCAAAAAAAAAGTTTGTTATCATTTGTTGGTGGTTTAATGTCCAACAAAGTAAATTTGGTGCGAAATTTGGTCACAATCTTCCGAATAGACTGCTCAGGAGGTCGAGAATGCCGACCATGAAATGGAAGCAGCGCGCGATGAACATTTCGAACCGAGCACGAATTTTGATAGTAAAATTCAATAATTTGCAAGCGTTGTTCATTTGTAAGACGATCCATGGTTAAATTGCAAACCAAACTGAAGCTGTTTGACAGTGACACAAGGTACTAAACACACGTCAGCTGTCAAAACCAGTGTTGCCAAAACCAAACCAGCTAAAAAATCACCCGTTATTATGTCATTTAAATTTTCCGTGGCATAGTAAAAAAATACAATTTGAATGTTTAATTTTTCATATATGAACTCGTTTCTTAAATTAAATCTAGTTTCGTACATATGTAGGTAGAAAGCATACTTAAACGTCTGCAATATTCCAATAAATGTTGAAACACTCAAAACAAAGAATCGAAAAATCGTCAAAAAGCAAACCATCTTCTTCTTCGCAAAAGTTCTTGACACCCAAATCGAGGAAATATCCTTTTACACACCATAACCGTTTAAATTATTAAAAAACCGAATTGTTTGGTTATTAATTTATTTATCTTTTTTTTTACTTAACTGATTTTATTTTGTGATGAATAATAGAAAAAAGGCTTCAAAGCTAGTTTTGAAATCTTAAAACTAGATATTTCTGGTTTTATGAATTTCTAGTTTTATTAAAAACTATTTCTATGATTTCGAGCTTTAGATAATTTTTTTTGTTAAATACCGATTTGTTCAAAACTTCAAACTCGAAACCTTTATAGAACTTTTACGTTATAAAACTAGTTCTGAAGGGATTCAATAATATCGCTGTTAGCGTTTTACTTATAGTATATGTTATATTTCAAAAACTAATACTACTTATACAGAAATTTTTCCTGTAAAGTACTAAAATACGCAACAAGTATTAAGTTGTTCAACTAACGTGGATTTCTTGACCAAAAAGTACTGTAAAATCCAGCTTAATGATTAGGAATTCAAATCTTCTTGGATATATTTAACAGTTTTTTTTTCAAGAAATCCATTTAAATTAAACTTAACTTAATACAAATTCTGTGGTATGACAAACGCGCCGACTATGTCAGTGATGAGTCCAAGTGAAATTGCCGGACGAAACGTCAACTTCTAGACCTAAATGCCATAAAAGCTATCTACAATCAATTCAAGACTGATTTATATCAGTATTATACAGAATTAGTATATCTAGTAAAAATCCTTCTTATAGAAACTATATATGCCTCTGAGCCCACACAAAAAAACGGGTCACTATTGTTTGGCAAAATTCATTTGGCATTTTATTTTTTCGCCTCGGTCGTTAAATATTTCTTTTAATTCGCAATTTTTAACTGGCAATTTACGTTTTCTTTTTTATTCATAATGTTTTTAAATCATTTTGTAATCCATATTTGGCATTTTAACCTTTCGCTTCTATTTGAAATTATTTTCAACCGTTTCGCAAAATTCATTTGGCAATTTGTCGTTTCACTTTTGTTTGATAGATTGTTTTCTATTTGGCCAAGTGTTTTTTCGTCAATTAACGTTTCTCCGTTTATTAGTTCGAAAAATACCGCTTAGCCGCCCTATTATTTCGCTGATAGATCGTTTCGCCGTTTAGTTGTTTTGATCGTTTGACCATTCTTAGCATCGTATTTTTTTTTAGATTTACCGTTTTTTTTCCGTACAGTTGTTTAATTCATTCTGCTGGTTAAGGTGTATTATTTTAGTTGTTTGTCAATTTTTGATGTAATCACTGTGTCGGGTTGTTTAGATCACTTTGTTTTTTTGCTTAGTTTTGATAATGGAAAATTTTGACAAAACCTTTGAGACATTTAAGTCCAATAGAGGCAAAGATAAACTGAGTATTGATGGATACCTATTCATTCGATTTTGAAACACAAAATCAAAATAATTATCTTGTTTGGTGTTGTGAGCTTCGAGAAAATGTTAATTATAAATGTAAAGCACGAGTAAATACAATTAAAAATAGTGATGAAACTCATTCAATAGTATTTTAAAAGGGGAACATAACCACGAACCAAATGCGGTTAGAAAACGCGTGGCAGATGCAATGTCTGATCTCAAGAATTCTGCGAAAACCTCTGCCGATAAAAATAGCCGTATTATTCAGAACATCACATCAAAATACTGCATTTTGGATTTTGAAAAGGCGGCCATCAATAGCTTGCATAACTCATATGATGGGTGCCTTCCAAAAAGCTGCAATTTTCACCTCTTCCAAATTATTTATCGACACGTATACAAAAATGTGGTCTACAAATCAAATATGGTACTGACCCCGAACTTTCTTTAACAATCCGACAGATTGGAGCGCTTTCTTTCTTACAACCTGAGCGAATACCCCCAACATTTAAAAAATTGGAGGAAATAATGCCAGACGAGGCGAAGCCATTGATGGAATGGTTTAGTGAGCATTATGTGAACGGTAAAAACGGAAAACCTCCAGTGTATGCACCCGCTTTTTGGAGTATCGCTCAACAAATTGAATTGAAAATTCCAACAACACAAAAGTATGCCGAAGCTTTTCATCGTCATATTAATTGTATAGTTGGTTCTTCACACATTGGCGTTTTTAAAATTATATATGAAATTAAAAAAGAAGTTAAGAACGTTCAAGTAGCAGTAGAAAAAATTTCCAGAGGCTTTCCAGTGCCACCAAAAAAGAAGAAAACTCAGGATAAAGAAACAAGAATAACATCTATTTTGCAAAAAGAAAAAGATTATTCAGATATTGGTTTATTAAAAGCACTTGCATTTAACATTAAATTATTTTGAAAACTTAACCGTTTTCATTTTCTATTTTCTATACCTGATTCTTTTCTATTCTTTTTTTGAGAAATATTTCTGTAAAGAATAAGTACCTACATTTTTTTTTAAATAAAAATAAAATTACATACATGTATGGAGTTATTTTTTATTATTTTTCACACTTTCTTGTACAAGGTGTTTCGACAAGTATGCAGAGAATTTTCACATTTTGTTTGATTCGGCACTCAATTATTTTGCGATTTTTTGGCTTAGTTACATGCCTTAAAATTTCGCGCGAAAGCTTTTTCAAATTGTTCGTTTTTACTGGGTTTCATCTAAAAAGACCAACAATAGATGGAATATTAAATTTCATACTAGGCTAACTGGAACTTCTATAAGTCACCGGAAATGGGTTTAAATAAAAAAAATGGATTAAAAATCCGTTGGATTATCGCACGTCAACAATTAAAAGCGTAGTTTAACGTAAATTAACACAAATTTGAAACAATAAATCAACAACTTCAAATGAGTCTTGTCCCGCGTGTAGTTAAGTTTGCTTATTAAATACATGCATAGAAAATTGATGCAAATTTCATTTACGATCTTTATTTCTTAAGGATTTTTTTCTGACAATTCTCAACAATCATTCTACCGTTTTCTTTAAACTTAAACCTTTAACCCTAAACAACTGCATCACCGAAATCACACGCCACCTCGCCTTCGTCCGTGATACGACAAAAAAAAATAATACAAAATAAGAAAAGAACAACATGCTGTAGATTGTCTTGTCGTGTCTTGAAGAGTTATGGCAAAAATACATGTTTATGTGTATCAGAAGCAAAAAGGATCTCTATCTCCTCCTCCAGAATCCTATATGTGCGATGTAGTTTTGCATGTCGAGATATATCCACAAAACACAACATAATATATAGTATCTACGATATGCATTCGGTTCAAATTGATGCAACATTTTGCAAAAAAAAAAAAATATTTAAAAAAAAACCCAAACACTCTGCATAAAACATTTCCAAAAGGGACATGTCTCGTGGTATCCGTATCCTACTTCTACGGCTTGTAGTTGTTGGTCGTTGGTTGCTGCAAAAATTGTGTGATATTTTCATGTGTGCATGACTGTGGCTCTTTTTCGAATGTCAAAAATGTTATTTTTCCATTTCTGCCTTCGGGGGTAAATGTCGCTGTTCGTTCATGTTGTTGTTGGGTGTCGTTTTCATCTCTGAAGGGCCATGTTGGTGTGGGCTTCACGATTCCACTCCAAAGAAATATATATTTATTCACACATATAGGTACCAAAAGCACAGCACATGCAAAATATATGCACTAAAGACATTTTACTCGTATCGTGTATAGTATCTCGAATTTTGAAGTAGAAGAGTGCGAGAAGTCCATTTGCAAAAATGCTTCTTCCACATGAAAAATACTGCATAATCATAGCCTTTTCCATTTTCGTTTAAGACAATAACCTTCGCTAGACCTAAGAGTAGACCGAAAGTAGTAAAAGGGTTCTATTCACGTTCCTTAAAAAAAAAGGGAAAATACATATATATACGGTAACCGGAAATAGCTACAACGTTTGAAGTTCTAATTAAGGCAATTAGTTCGTCCAACGATGAAGTTGACTCATTGCAAGACTTGTTAACTGGTTCAACAATCACAATTGTTTAGTTCATAGAAGATGCATTACTAAGAAATTAATTTGACCTCTGAAGTAGTTGGCTTTAAAAAATGTACCAGTCATAGTGTTGTTAGGCCAAGTATTGGTTTTATGTGAGAAAACTATTTTGAGTTTTTAATCAAACTTATTGCATTGCATCTTGCGATGATATGGAGAAGTTAAAAAATTGGTGAATCTGATCGTCTGTGCGTCTGTTTGCCTACTTTATGTATATTGAGGAGGATCTCAAACAGGTAGACAAATTTTATTAAGAACAGTGCATAGTATAGAGGGGTTTGCATTCTTTGTTTTTTAATGCAATGGTCTAAGTTGAAAATATCCAAAAACGTGACTTTTGAATAAAAAAAATGAAGTTACCCATTTTCTTAAGTATATTTTTCATTTTTAATCAATCTTTAATACTGTCTAATTTATGGCTGAATGAGGATAGTTGCAATTTTTTGAAAGCTTAGATATTTAAGAATTTAAAATGGTGGCTTAGATGGCTTTCATGTCTAAATGTACAAATATGAGACAAAAGTACTGTGTGACTTTTCTTTAATAGTTAATTGAGTTCTTGCAGATTCAATAAAATATAAAAAAATTACTTTTTACAAAAACAAAATTAACAAAAGGATCAATTTTGCCAAAAAAAAAGTTTACACCACTTTCACCCCACAGCATCATCTACGTAATGCACTATGCACTAGGACTATGCTAATACATATCGCCTTACGGACTTTGTCGGTCCAAAAAGAGTTAAAAGATTGATCTAGCAACGAATTAACTGAACTCATATTTACACATGGAGCAAACTTTAGTCACAGGCAAATAAACTACCATTAACTAAAAAAATACCAGTTTACACTCCGGTTTGGAATATTAGGTCTGTATTTTTTAAAAGCTTCTCATAAGAAACTGAATGACCCAATCAAAGTAATCTTTTCTCTTACAAAATAGTTTCAGCATTTTGTCATTTCAGATCTTGGAATTTCTGGGACCCAGCGTAGACAGAAACTATTTCTAGTTGGCCAGCTCCAAAGCGTAAAATTGAGGTACACGGATGTCATCTATCAAACTATTGTCCTAAAATAGCTGCACCAAAAAATTCTTTCAATGATGGTGCACAATAGCCCTTTTGGTGGCCCCATTATAACTTCACAATGTTGGTGCTCCTTTTGAGCGCCGTACTGCTGTTTTTTCTCTTCGAAAGTCCTATCGACTCATCGGTCTCTGGCTGTACCACTGTGACCAAACGTAAATACTCCAAGAAATTTTGAAATTAATTACTACAAATAATTGCACCCTGATATTCGTTTCAATAAAAATAATAAGTTACCATGACTGTCCAAACACCCGAAGAAAAGAAAGAACTCATCACGAGAAATCTTCAAGAATTTCTCGGCGAAGAGAAACTGAATACTTTGCTTAAGGAGCGTGAAATCAAAATTTACTGGGGAACTGCCACAACAGGAGAGCCATATGTCACCTACTTCGTGCCAATGTCCAAGATTGCTGATTTTCTTAAAGCTGGATGTGAGGTAGCAATCCTCTTTGCTGATCTTCATGCTTAATTGGACAACATGAAAGCGCCATAGTCACTTCTTGAATTCAGGACGCAATACTATGAAGCCGCAATGTTGACGTCCATTGGAGTGCCCTTTGAGAAGTTGAAGTTTGTAAAGGGAACAGATTACCAACTATCAGAGGAGTACACACTGGATGTCTACAAACTAACTTCCATCGTAACGCAGCACGATGTGAGGAAAGCTGGAGCCAAAGTAGTTAAACAAGTCGAATACCCACTACTGTCTGGTCTGCTATATCCAGGACTGTAAGCACTAGACGAAGAGTACCTGAAAGTTGATGCCCAGTTCGGAGGTGTGGATTAACGGAAGATCTTTATATTGAATAATTTTGAATGAACAACAACAACTTGTGTGTGTTACCACCAATTTTATAGGCTGGAGTTATAGCTATTTCACGAGAGCCATCTCGATCATCAGACTCCTTAAGTGGTGCTTAGTCTGGTTATGCTCGTATTAATTGAAAAACTCTTTGCCATCATATGGGAGCGAACCATGAACCTTGCGATTCAGAGGCCGATGCACTACACACCGCGCCACTGAAGCCACATGGTTAGCTCTATCCCAATGCAGGTTTCGTTGTTTATCAATACAAGCTTGTGTGTGTTAATAAAAATGCTAGTCGCTGTTGCAATTGATAAACAACGAAACCTGCAACACAACAACTTGGTGGTAACACACACAAGTTGTTGTTGTTCATTCAAAATTATTCAATATAAATTGATGTATAATGCGCAGCATGCACTGCACTTGTGTGTGAATTTCCATTTACACACAAGACCCAACTTAAAGAAGATCTTTACCTTTGTTGAGAAGTATCTGCCTCATTTTTTGAATCCAATGGTTCCTGGTCTGGCTGGAGGCAAAATGTCTTCTTCTGAGGAGAATTCCAAAATTGTCAAAAAAGTCAAGAAGAAGTTGAAGAAGGCTTTCTGAAAACCTGGAAATATTACCGACAATAGCCTAATGTCGTTCGTGAAACACGTGTTATTCTCACTTTTCCCCAAAGGCGAAGGATTCACTGTCAATAGGAATGAGAAGAACGGAGGTGATGTCACAAGAATCCTACCAAGAGCTGGAAATGTGTTTTGCCGAAAACAACCTACATCCTGCTGATTTAAAGGTGGCTGTAGAAAAGTACATAAACAAGCTACTCGAACCCATCAGAAAGACATTCGAAAGCCCAGAGCTTCAAAAACTCAGTGCAGAAGCCTACCCTCTACCAGCGAAAGCTGCAAGGAATGTCGCCAACAACAGTGTCGATGCAACCGAAGATGGTCCTCAGCGGCTTGACCTCCGAGTGGGAAATATCATGGAAGTGAAGCGTCATCCTGATGCTGATACTTCTGTACGTCCTGACAGTTAGCATGGGCGCAGACGAACCTCCTCGCACAATTGTCAGTGGTTTGGTAAAATTTGTAACGATGGAAGAACTTGCTGAGAGGCAAGTTTTGGTTCTGTGCAATCTTAAGCCTGCAAAAATGCATGGAATACTATCCGAAGGCATGATTCTGTGTGCTTCAAATCACACTGAAGTGGAACCAATCATTGTACCAAATAGATCCAGTGCTGGTGATCGAATTGCAGTTGAAGGATACCAAGGAACTCCCGACAAAGAACTTAATCCCAAATAGAAAGTATGGCATAAACTACAAGTTGATTTGAAGAATCCCAAGGGCGATGTATTAGTTAGCAAACTTGCTAATTGCACTATTAAGTGATGGAATAAGATACACATTCGATATGCTTCACACTGCGCATCCAAAACATTTAACTATTTATTTTTTTGCAAAGCATTTTGCTAGATATGACCGTGAATAAAAGTGTGGATATCTTTGGACCACTTCCTTGGACTGTTACTGGAAACCAGATATATAATGTGTTGCATGGACTACTATTCAGAGTGGCCTGAATATTTTGCGATTTCAGACTAAACCAGTGAAACCGCCATGAACCGCTTTTAAAATATGTCGATGCAAATCCACATCGATTAACTTCGCAACTTCGAGTCTGAAATATTTTATAAAACCATGGAGCGCCTAGGCATTGAGAAAACAACAACAACAACAACTGCTATGCATCCCCAATTAGATGGCATGGTTGAACGGTTTAACCGTAGCTAGGATACTGGACTACCTGGACAAGTTCTGTGAGCAACATCATCGAAGTTATTTGGATCATCACTTACCGCTTTTGATGCTGGTTTATCGAACAGCAGTTCATGATGTTACGGGCAAAGCACCTGTCATGGTTATTTACGGTCATAAACTTCGTCTTCCAGCTGAAAATCTTTTAATTCCACATTAAAAGGAGAGCCAGGATACCAACAAGTACTTAAACAAGATTCGCTAACGGCTGACAGAAATGCACAACATTATTCACAACAGGCTGGAAAATTGTAGCCAAAAAATGGAACATCGTTATATGACTTACGGAGCACTACGCAAACTTTGGACCCTGGAATTTTGATTTTGCTTCATAATCCGACCAGAAAAAAAGCTAAGAGTCCAAATCTACAGTCAGAATAGGGATGGCCCATATGAAGTTTTACAAAGAATTTCCGATGTTGTTTACGGCATAAAAGGATGAACTGAAAATATTGTTCATTTTAACCGTTTGAAACAGTTTCATCAAATTAATTGGGAGCCTTGAGCGTTAAAGGGAGGTGGTGTGACGAAAAATGATAGCTCACACAATACACAAACAATCTGCATACCTGACAGCTGCACTGACGTCTGAGGAGAAATGGCAGACTAGTTCTGGATTGGATAGCCAGCAGCGTGCTTCGATTTAAGTAAAGTACCATTATTTGTAAATTGAAAATTGAATAAAGTTTTGTGGTTAATTCTAAACAATGGGGGCTATCGTGAATAAAATTTTCCCACGAAAATTTTTTCCCATCGTCGAAAAATGGGAACGTAAATTATGGTCGCGGTTTCTCTCGGAATTTATTGGCATCGAAAATTAATATTCCTTGGCCACTGGGCTACCATCGACCAAATTTGAACCTGCAAGGAACAATGGAAAATTATTGGCAATTCCAATTTTATTAGAAGGTAGAATTTCCTTGGTAAATTTTTTCACGATAGCCCCCAATATGTCAAAAAAGCAGCCGTACTAAAACGACTTTTTTTGACCTGTAAGTTCAAGCTCGTCTGGGATCTCTCACTCATCTATAAGCATACGATTAAGGATTCATTTCCTTAAAATGACATAATGGCACAGTTTTTTTTTTAATTGAGAACAAAAAATTTCTTATGTGCAGAACTTGAAAATTTGGGAAATTTTTGTTTAATTTTTTTAATTTTTTTTGTTTTATAGAATATTGAAAATGGCTTCGATAACTTCCCGCTTAAAAAATGACAACCAACTAAATCTATAAACCAAAAGACACAACACAATGGCACAGGTCTGGCTCATTGCAACACAATCTTAATATTTAAGGATATCAAAAGTTCAAGCAACTATGAACGCTTTACTCAAGCATCGTTCCTTCCAACACTCAGAAAATAAAGTTTAAAAAATTAAATTAAAATTAAAATTAAAATTAAAATTAAAATTAAAATTAAAATTAAAATTAAAATTAAAATTAAAATTAAAATTAAAATTAAAATTAAAATTAAAATTAAAATTAAAATTAAAATTAAAATTAAAATTAAAATTAAAATTAAAATTAAAATTAAAATTAAAATTAAAATTAAAATTAAAATTAAAATTAAAATTAAAATTAAAATTAAAATTAAAATTAAAATTAAAACTAAAACTAAAATTAAAACTAAAACTAAAATTTAAATTAAAATTTAAATTTAAATTTAAATTTAAATTTAAATTTAAATTTAAATTTAAATTTAAATTTAAATTTAAATTTAAATTTTCTTAGCACAACAATTAGATTTGTTTCTTCTTAAGTATTATAAATAATTATTTTCTTAAATATATGTTTAAGATCTAAGTGGAAGTGTATTTTACCTACTTCAAACCAGATTCAAATCAACCGAATTTCTTACAAGTTAAAATACAACATATTCCTCACATTCCGAATAAAAAACGCTATACGCTAATTTTGAAAAATTACTAACAAAATAAAATGTGAAATTTATAAAATAAAATTGACGCCATTAAAAAATTCAAACTGTATCATCTTGCATTTTTAATTTATTTTAAAATCTGTTTTTGATCCAAGAACTTTGGTTCTTAAGGTTTAACATTTTTGTTTTTAATTTGAAAATTTAATTCTTATGTTGCTGCCTACTCTTGTATTTTTAAATAAGGGAATTAAGATAATTAGGTTAATTTTAACGAAAATTGTTGATGCTTAATAAAAAATTGTTGGCATAGCAGTATAGAGTAAACAATAGGTATACACAGTTTTTAAAATACAAAGCCAATTAAACATATAAAGGTAAGAATAGGTATGTTATGTGCAACACAGAGAAGCGTTTTATGAAAATTGATCGTCGCAGTAGGGGATAGATAGTCGAAGAAAAATTCTTCAGTCTTCAAAGAAATAAAAAAAGTTGGTTTAGTATATTTTTTGTTTCACATTTTTGTTGGTTATTTTTATCACACTGAATATTTCTATAGATATATACATATTTTAATAAAAATCCATAATGTCTCAGTTGATATATTCAAAAATGTTAAGGTTTGGAGAATGTTACTTATATCTTAAAAATGTTATAATCTTTTAAGGCATTAAAATTAGGATTTTTCTGTTCACAAAATGTATTGAAATCTTTAAAACGTTTTGACAGAAATCAAATCCTTAGGTATTATAAATATTTATAGCTGTATCCAATATATTATGATTTTATATATAGAGTGTGCGTTAAATAAGGGTGTTTATTCCTAAGGCCATTATTGTGAATGCCTTTTAGCACTTTTCTTTATTTTCAAGTTTTTATCTTTCGATTTTCACTCATCGTCATCATCATTGTTTTGAGACCAGTTTCGTGCCACATACTTCACTTTTTGTAGCTATAGCTATATGTATGTACATTGTATACCTATCCGGGTAAATATATTTTTTCTGCAACACACACTCCTCCTCGCTGTAGGAATAATAATATGAGCAAAGATGATTCGCAAAAGATATAATACGATGAGGTGCAATATGATGATGACGAAGATGATACCAAGGTCGTTTCGTTTTATTTTTTGCATTTCCCATGCAAAATGCTCCAGTCAGGTGCATAAAGTCAATATCTTGGGTGAATTTTTTTCTTCCTTCTTTTTTTTTTTCGTTTTATCTGTGCCCTATTGCTTCTAGAATGGCAAATAGTCCTCTTTTTCTCTATTTTTTTTTTGTTTTTGCTCAACTTTTCCTCTTCCTTACATTTTTAAATATGCTATTATTTAGAACAGGTAGAAAGATATACACATTTCACATGAATATGCAAAGTGTTCGTTCTCGAAACGTTGGAAATGCTGTTTGTGTGTACAAACTGCGAATATTAATAGGAAACAATCAAACAAACGACATACTCCAAGAATAGCACAAGATATCAGAGTCGTCGGCTAGAGAAACAAAATAAACGAAAGCAAAAAAAATCGAGAGAAAAAAAAATGGCTCTGCAGGATATGGAGGAGGAAAACTTTGAACGTTAGGAAAGAAAATGAAAAGACGACGAATGGAATATTACCATTCAACCCCGTAGAATGAATGATTTATTGCGTGCTATGCATCTGCATTCAGCAAAATGCAAACAATTTTTTTTTAAACGAAATTGAAGTTGGGCAGATTTTTCTTTTTCAAGTGATTTGTCAAAATAAAGTATCTGTTTTCTTGTAGTCAAAAATATCGAAATGATGGTAAAGGATGATTTTTTTTTTTAAGATATCTATTAATATTTGTTTCATTGAACTGATGTGTCAGTCATATAAGTATACCTATTTGCACTTATTTTATACTCTTAGGTAAGGAGTAAGTACTTAGAACAAAAATACGTTATTATTTATCAACATACAGGAATATATATATAATTCAAAACATTTCTTTCATAATTTGTATTTCTGTATCCTATATCCATCGACCCATCAAGTTTATTTTTATGTATTTGATCTTGAAGGGAATTTGGACTTATGTTAAAAGCTTGAATTATTAGCTAACTCGAATACCTACAAAGAAAACTTTGATATTACAAACACAAGGTCTCTACGTTTTACCTACGTTTTACCTATAATAGCATGAAATATGACAGTATTGGATAACAGGTTGTTAAATTTCCTTTCGCATTTTAGGCCATTTTGGGAATAAATTATTTAAATCATTCTTAAAGTATTAAGTTGTTTAACTAATTCGATAAATTGTTTTTTTTCTTATACATATAGCTAATAACACCAATTCACGTAACTGAATTGCATGACAATTTGATAACAAGTCAACATATTAAGGACTCCTTTCAAATAGTATAATGAAGTTCAATTGCTTTAACAACTTACCTACAACAAACTTTGAAATTAAAAATGTTTAATGGATGTTCTATTTACCTGCAAATAAAGGAAAATTGGGTTTATATAAGTGCGTTTATAATAGGTAAAGGTTTTCTTTTGCATGATACTTGATTATTAATTTAAATATGAAGCAAATGCTTTTTTACTTCAAGCACTGCTTTTTTTTAAATTTTACTAAAAAAAAAACTATAATCAACATTCTTTGAAAAACTTCAAACTATATAGTCTGGTATTGATTGTTCCAGTTTTGTTTTTGTTGGTTTTAAACTAATTTAAATAATTGCATAAATAATAATATCCTTGTAAAAATAACGAAAAATACAAATATTTGCTATTCATGGTAAACCAAAGAACTAAATTATATTTGAAATAAAATGCACGACTGGGTCACACGGATTTGCTCTTATGTTTAAGACATTGCGGGTTTAAGAAAATTGTAAATAAAAACATAGAAATTATGAGAGAAAAATGTAGAGAAGCATGAAATATGACATTTGAATTGGCTAAAACAACTCTTTTGACAGTTTAAGGTGAAAAAAGTGCCATCTTAATTATTCTTCATTGAATATGATTGTATGGAAAAAAAATTAAAAATCGTTGGAGCTGTTTTTTAAAATTTTTAATTTCTTATATGTATATAAAATTCTGAAAATATTTTTAAGAACAAATTTTGGTATGCAAATCTGAAGTATATATTCATGTGTACATAAAAACAAAATTAAAAAAAAAAAAATCTCGACCCGTTTTTGAGATATCGAATTTTTGAAAAAAAATTTTGAAAATTTTTTTAAAAGTCCAAAACCTTTTTTTTGATAATGTTGATATTCAATATTTTTAAGTCTTATCTGAAATTCGTATATAAGAAAATTCATCTAAATCCGTTTAGCCGATAACGAGAAAATTTAAAATGAAAAAATACGTTCTATGACTGGTACTATTAATAGTTGCTTAGTGTAATATGAAAAAAGTTTAATCAAAATCGTAGGAGTCATTATCGTATTAAAAATCCAAAAAATATTTTTTCAAAACTTTTAGTACACAAACCTATTTATATCTTTTGGAAGCTTCTGTATAAGAAAAAAATTGAAATCGGTCGTACCGTTTTGAAGAAAATCAAAAATTAAAAAAATGGTTCTTTGGGAGGTACCATTCATAACCATTTTTGAAAAATGGTTTTCCACCCAAAGAAAGCCTTTACTAAAATAAATTTATTGAATTTGTATTAAGAAAAGTTGGCGAGCCGTTTTTGAGAAAAGTACGATTATGTAAAATTGCTAAAAAAATTGTATGGCAGGTACCATTATTTTTGGTTCTAAAAAAAAATGAAAAAATTAGTGTAGGCATAATCACCAAAAACCACTATGCACCAAACTTGATGAAAATCGATCGAGCCGTTTAGGCTGTAGACGAACAGACAGACAGACAGAATTGTGCCACCCACTTTTTTCGTGTTCTCTATCATCGTAATGTCAAGTTTGATTGTTATTTCGAAATTTTTTTTTGCACGAACCCAAAACTTGCCCTATAGTACCTATACATAGTCGCAAGTAAAAATAGAAACAAAGTATGGAAAGCTTATCGTATTAAAAATTCTTCCATAATTTTACCACAACTCTTTCATGGCGGTATTTGACGAACTAAAAAACCTTCGAAATACCTATTGTTGTAAAACGAGATTTAGGAAATTTGGAAATTAAAAGAAGAACCAAGATGGATACCTTCCTAATGACTTTCACATCTTTGTCTGTATACAATACATATATGAGAATTATTCGTTGATGATTACTCATCGAGTCCAGACGGAATTCCTCCAACACTAGATATACAAAAAGTGAAAAAATACATACTAGTCAGAAAATGTCAGCTCAATAATTTTAAAATTTCGAATAGCCTATAAGTTTCGGTAACATGGACTCACAGACCACAGTTTCTTGTCTAATGAGAAAAGTTAAACACTTTCTTTTGATCAGGAACGGATCCATGGTTTCATTGAAGGGGGGGGGGGGGAGTTTTCGTGTATAGCCTTGCCAGCTGTCCATCCACTGCGAAACTATTTCCAAAGTTTCTACAATCTTAATGAGGTCGACAGAAAGTTGGAGAATACTTTCATGCCGATCTACATACCTGGTCAAACTATGCGATGTGAGTGGATGAGTTTGAACTTTGAAGAAAGCAATTACCTCTTTCATATCTCCCACAGTGTCTCGAGCAGTGGGTACTTTGGAACTTCACGAAATGAAGCTATGTAGTTTGTGGCTTTCGAGTTCCAATGGAACATCAGTATGCTTCTGTTCCCACACATGACGTTCAAGTTCGAATGAAAGTTTCAGGTTTTTCTATAGCTGGGACAAAATAATTTTCCAGTTAAAGGCCGTTTTCAAAAACGTCATCTGCGGCAAAAATGCATTTGCAGAATTATCTTAAACACATAGTGCAAAGTCTTATGTTCGAAACCGGAAAAACGAATTTTACTGCACTAGCATTGTGTTCAAAATGCAGTTTGGTTAAGTCACATGTTCTTAAACATCGTCTGATGTGCAATTCTGCTTTAGAAAAAATCGAATTGACGGCAAAAATATTTAAAAGCCCGAGAACGTGAAGATCCAAAAGATTTTGTGCAAACAGCAATATACTCTCCAATCTTCTTCTTCGGATTCGTACTCTTTGGTTCGTATAAAGTCCTCACACCAATATTCCCATCAGGAACATATCTTAATATTTCATGAACCCCATGGCTTAGAGTTCAACGGCCACATGCACATAGTGAAATGACCTACTCACAACAACCTTTTCAACGATGTATTACACATTCGCATTGAGAAATGGACCAGGTCTCATAAATGTTTGCCCATTCTCCCTTACAAAGAAGAATTAAAAAAAATGTTATTATAAAGTATTAATGCTTATGCATTGCAGCTCGATTTTGCCTGCAGAAGGACTTCCATGCGCTGTGTTTTTTGGGTATAAGTACAAAAGTAAAAAGCTGAACCAAAAATATATGTTTTATTTTTGAATTTTATATTTTTAGTTTCAACCAAAAATCGGCCATTCCAAAGTAACGGAGAAGACAATTGGACGTAAGGTTTTTCTTGTTAAGAAATCAATATTTTCTTATGAAACTCAGTGGTTTTTAAGAATTCATCAATGTACACGACACACAAGTTTCACCAAAAAATAATGAAATTGAGTAAGTTTATACAAAAAAATTTATGGTAACGGAGAAGAAACGTACGATTTAGAGATTTCCGACCGTTGGCTTGAAGTTTAAGATTCTGCGCGGTATATTAAGATATGAAGTTGATTTTTTTGCCACACTTTCATAAAACCAACCTTTACCAAAAAACATCCTTGGTTTAATGCTTATTTTCATTTTATTATCAGAAGAAAATATGTGAGATGGTAACGGAGAAGACAGAGCTCATGGTAACGGAGAAGACACGTACGATTAAAGATTGTTCTTTGTCCAACTATGTTGTTGTTTGTATTTTTAAATTATTTAAATCAATGATGAAAGTGATCATGCTAATTGAAAAAAATGATTATAAAATTTCATTGAAATCGGTTAACGTTAACACGCGCTAGCAAGCACTTGAAACTTGTCATACAAAATACATGGGGGTTTCCCAGTTTCTTACTCTAAATATCGCCAAAGTTGAAAAAGTTAAGGGAAAATCTTTAAACTTGGCACAAAAATTAAGTACCGTAAGGAGTAAAAAAAAAAAATATTTTCAAAAATTCGGTAGAATATTCACCCCATAAAAAAACAACATTAAATATCGTTGCTTTAGTGCATGTGTTGATATTTTAAATTGAATAATTATTGTTGTTTGTATGCTCTCTATGGTACTTAGTATCTATATATATGTGCCAAGTTTAAAGATTTTCCCTCCACGTTCAAACTTTTGTCGACACTTTGAGTAGAAGACTGTGAAAACAACATTTATTTGGTATGAAAAATAATTTTTTAATTTTTTGTTCAATGTAAATTTTCTCATACTTATTCACAACACAGAGTGACAGGCTTTTAATTATTAACTTTGCGAAACCACTGAGATTCGATGTGATATAAATTAATTAAAAGAAAATTTTACTTCACTCCAGTGGCGTGGTGGCCATATAACACGATTCCTTGCGTCTTCCCTTTCTTAATGCAATTATAACAATTCTCACCGCATTTTCTTAACATGAATGTAGCCTATTATTTCTCCGTGATTTCAATAGTAGGGGAGCCCACGCTGCTAAATGTGGATTTACTCGAGCGTTGCGTCGGCGTCGTGGAGACCTATTGGATTTTGAAGATTTTATGATAGTGCAAATTTCGTTTGCATTTAAAGAACTTTGAATGTATACTCTGTTTCCAATGTCAATAGCTACTAATGAGAACAGCTACGATATAATATTATTATCTCATGAAAAAGTAGCATCAGTAATTTTCAATTTTCTTAAAAACTAGAAGACATAAAAGATTTCGGTTATTTGTGTTCGATGCAAAAAATTAATCTGAGCATTGACCACAAAAAGAAAATTTAGTTTTTCATTTCACAATTTTGAGAACAATTGATCCAAATATCTTTTTTTGCATTTTTCTTTTATCAAAATTTTGAGCTTAAATGCAAATATTTTGAAAACTATTGACACAAATAATTCATTTTAAATGTGGGATTAAAGTACAGATTGTTGGCTTTTAAAAAAGTTATTGTTTAATATTAAAAATTTTTTCGTTGTTTTTTAATATTTATTTTTCCATCACAAGTTGAAAATAATCGAATTTGGACACCTTTTAGAAATCAAAAAAGCTTTTTGACACTTTTTGAAATAAACATTTCTTATCTGAAATTTGTTCGAATTCGTAGTAGTCCGGGAGCCCACCGTAAGATTACCTATCTCATCGCGGCCACGCAAAAATTGGATGCCAACCGATAGCTTTAGTCCAAACATTTACAAAATGGTTAGAAAATGCACTTTTCAGGTTGCATTTTCCGCTAAATGTACCGACCGTAAGATTACCTATCTCATCGCGGCCACTTTTCAGGTTGCATTTTCCGCTAAATGTACCTATAATATAAGCAACTTATATAAATGGGGTATCAAATGAAAGCTAGGACTGTCCTCTACACGATAACAATGGTTGGATAGTATTTTTTGCTGTTGCAACGAGTCCGACCACTTTTCTAAAATTAGAGACTTTGTGCATCCTTGGATGAAAATGAGAAAAAAGTGGCTAAGGCCACTTTCTTAGCTATTTGATATGTTTTTACTCAGTTTTCCCTAATGCAGTGTTAAGAAAAGACAATTTTTTTAAAAAATTGGTCGGACTGGTCGCAACAGCCAAAAAAAAGTCTGTCCGACCAATGGCATCGTGTAGAGGACAGTCATAGCTTTTTGATACCCCATTTATATAAGTTGCTTATATTATAGGTTACATATAGCGGAAAATGCAACCTGAAAAGTGGCCGCGATGAGATAGGTAATCTTACGGTCGGCTCCCGGACTATAGGAATAATATCGCCTTTGCCCTGTGATAGTGCATGCGCTGGGAGAATATTTTCAAAACTAATACTTAGTCCCCTATTACTGGATAATTATTTGCGTCTGACTCTTTTCAAAATTCAATGGGGGGAAGGCAAAATCAGATGGTTTTTCTCCTTCGCACTTATGAAAATTCGAAACGAGTCCGACGCAAAAATCATCATGTTATAGGGATGTTACCTATGAAAAATAAGTGCCACAAGTTATAAACTAAAAGTTGAAACTTGCGATTCAATCATTCTTTTTATGCTTTTTATGTTCTAAGAGGCACTAAATTTGCATTAGAAGAATGGGTTTCTTATTTCTCATGCAAAATTATACAGAACAAACACCTAAAAATGAATGTGATAATCACTTATAAGCTTTTTATATCTTTACTTAACTAAGTTTCGTTTGCCGTCGATTAACAAATTTTGTTGATCATCGAAAAAAAAAGTTAAAAGGAAACATTTTGTGCACAACTTGGTATAATTAAGATTTTAAATCACAATTAATTTTTTGATGACAGACTGTGTCGGCAAAAATCGTTTATCGAAAGCAAACGTCCACGACCCTCGTAATAATGCTCTTTTTTACCTGAACAATTGAATATTTTTTGTTATTTTAATATGCCTAACACAATTTTTAATTCAATGTTGCGTTCTAATTTAAATTTGTAGGGGACACCTTTCTACCTCTCGGACACCTTTTTTGACACTTTCTCAAAATTTTCAGAGGTAACACTGGCACCAAGTGCCAAATTCTTTTTAGTTTGCCTCCACCATTTTGATTTTGTATTCGCCTTCCTTACGAAAGAGCGGTCGGTGAGCACCCTTTTTGGTTTTTTGCATATACAGTAGACGCTCGATACAGTGAAGTAATAAAAACCAGGCCTGTTCACTCTTTCGAAATTGTTCACTTTTTCGAGCGGGAGTTTTCTAACGCTTTCTGAAGGTGAATTTGATCCAAAATACACATTTTGTTCGATGTTAATGTTTTAAATTTTAATTAAGCATTAAACATGGCTTTCACTCAGGCTTAAACAAAAAACAGAAACACTTCCTCAGAGTTCTCAAGCTATGTAAAATGCTTGCGCGACATTTTTATTGAAAATACGTTTTTATATAAAATTTTGTGTGTTCACTATTGTGGATAGTTCACTATTTTGAGATTCACTAAATCGAGCGTCCACTGTAACTCGAAAACGAAGATAGTTCTCAAGACCTTTTTTGTAGAAAATAAATTTTACCATCAAAATGGAATTTTGAAAAAAAAAATCAAAAAATTTTTAGGTAGCTTAATTTTTAAAAAATGTGAAATTTTTTTTTTTACGTATTTGCTTATAACTTTCTTACCAGCAGAGATTAGTATAGGCATTGTTTTATATAAAAGAAAGGTAATTAAATTTCATTTAAATTAAATTAAAAAAAATAAAATGCACGACTGGATCGCACGTACTTGCTCTTATGTTCAAGTTGTGTGGAACTTAAGAACTTTAAACAAATATTCAAGTAATTAAAGAAAAAGTATAAAAAAGTACTTAAATCGTTCTCCTAATTGTGTAAACAGCCTGATAAATAACTTAGAGCGCAAAAAAAAGTATGCCATTTGATTACTTAAAAAAATATCAATATATGCAAAAAAGAAATTTAAAATCGTTGGAGCCGTTTTCTTAAAAATTAATTTTTTATATATAAAATTTTTGTAACATTTTTCAAAAAAAAATTTGGTATGCCAATTTTGAGTATATATTAATATACATTTAAAACTGAAATTTCAAAACAATTCATCAACCCGTTTTTGAAATATTGAATTTTAAAAAAAGAATTTTGAATCTTTTTTTAAAAATCCAAAATTTATGTTTTCAAAAATTTTGGTATGCAGTATTATTTATATTCTAACAAAGCTTTTGTGCAAACATTTTTATTGAAATCGGATGAGCGGTTAATGAGAAAACCAAAAATCAAAAAAAACCGTTTTATGGCAGGTACCGTTAATAAATGTTTTTGGTGATTTTTTTTCTAACTAAAAGGTATATCATATCTACAATAATACACTGATTTTTTTTTATCAAAATCGTTGGAGCCGTTTTTGAGATAAATAAGCTTTTCCTTAACGGTTGTATGGCAAGTACCGTTATTTTTTGAGCTAAAAAAAAAATTTCAATTTCCCCTCTGGAGAGTTACAAAAAAACCTTAAGTTCAAAATTTGAAGAAAATCGTTTCAGTGGTTTAGGCTGTAGGTTGAGGTACGGACAGACAGACAGACAGACAGACAGACAGACAGAATTGTGCCACCCACTTTTTTCGTGTTCTCTATCATCGTAATGTCATGTTTGATTATTATCTCGAAATTTTTTTTTTGCACGAATCCAAAACTTGCCCTATAGTACCTATATCGCAAGTAAAAACGGTTTGGATAAAAATCGACCGAGAAATAGTCGTTCAAACTAGGCTGATTTTAAGTTTTTAAAGCCTTATGAATGGAATTTTTGGCTATTTTGATGGACTTGTTAGATTATATGCTCAAACTGGGTGTATTAGTGAGCCATGACCAGTTAAGTCAAAAATAAAACTCAAATCCACAAGTTTTACGGTTAAAAGTCCTTGTCAGACCAGCTCAACATTTTCTAAGTAAACATTTAAGAAATAACTTTTTTTATTTTGGGTTTCCTAGATTCATAATATTCTATAAGACCCGCAAAAATAAAATCCGTGGGCACTGCACCTTTTCGAACATTTAGGTATCTTGAAGCTTCTGGATTTCAACAATGTACCTACTATTCGAGTCACCGACAGCTTTCTGCTTGATGTCTTCTAACGCCATCATCGTTTACAACGTCACATCAAAATAATCTTATCTTCTCGTTAGCAAATCTCATTATAACGTTGAATAAGTTCTTTATTTCATTGAGTTTAAAATGATGTTGGGTGGTAAGGAACAGAGTTTAACTACATTACTATAAGGACATAGGATTAATATTCTCCACAGATGAGGTAAAGTTTACTACTGATAGAGCCTGAGTATCTAATTTGCACAATCTGCTTCACTAGAGTAATGTCAAACTATAAAATACAAAACAAATAAATCTAAATTTATCTTTTGATTTAATACTAGGATACGCTTTGTTGGCAAAATTGCAATTGAACTAAGGATTTTAAAATCCGTAATAAATGGACGGAATTATGTGGTTCCATGCTTTTCGAAAATTCAGGAATAAAGCTTATTAAATAAACAAACAACAATTTCGAAAAAAAGCTAAAAATCTTAAAATACATAAATCACGTTTTATAAGATTCAGCACATTTTATAATTTAATTATCTTTAATTTGCAAAAGAAAACCAAAAAATTGAAATAGGGGCGTATAAACATCACATTGGATTTAATCAAATTAGGAATATTAGATGAAGGTGTTCTTATTTTAAACTCCATTTCCAGGATTTATATTGTCAAAAGAGGAATTTTCATTCAACCCAATTTTAGTCTTATAGCTCGTAATTGCAAATATTGTAATTTTATTAAGGGTACGAGTATGTTTTTTTTTTTTATGCAACAAGAACCATCTTATTATTTTAGATTTCCAACATGATGACAAAATTAAATTGATTTTACCGGTTTCTGATGAAATAAAGAAAAATAAGAGATCTATTTTAGTGCTAAAAAGTAAAGTAAAAAAAAAAAACAAAAAAAATAAACAGCATCACTTAAAGATAACTCGATTTCATGCTTCGCAAGATTCCAATTTGAGAGGAAATTCCCATTAGGAAGACAACAGTAAACGATTACCTACATCCGCACGACACAATGAATTTCACATCATTTGTTCATTTGGATTTTTCGCCACATAAAATACAAAGGTAGATTTAGAGAGGGAGTGAAAATGAGTGCAAAAAAAAAAATAAATAAAAACAGTAGAAGAAGGTCCAGGGGTGGGGGAGCAAATACCCTGTTTAAGCAAACACCATAGATCCTTAGAAAGGAACATGTATACACAAAGAACCTTGACTAAAAAGAAAACCACGCTATCTAGAGCTACTTTAAAAGAAAATATCGATTCTCGATTGGTATATTGATGATGGTATAGGAACGAAGAAAGAGAGGGTGGAGAGGTAGAAGTAAAGGCATCCTATACAGGAGCAGGTGATAAACACTAGATGACAGAAGCCTATGATATTACACCACTTCTATTTTCCAATTACAATCAACGTGTTTGAGAACAAACAAAAGAAGACAAGAATAAATAAACTGGGAGTGCGTCTAGAGTTACATACCGTCGTTGGTTGTATTTCCCTTTTCTTTACTCCTCCAAGATTTTATTCAGTCCTATTTTAAGATTTAACCTTTAAAATTTTATATAAACACAACACCAAAGCTCATTGCTAATATAATAAAAATGGTATGATGCCTATATACACCCTAACCTGGCGGTCTGTTAGGTATTATTTCTTGAAGGTTTGTGATGTTTTTCTTGAGAGGCCTTTTTGATTTATTTAGACAGAAAAGAGGCTTAAAAAGTATCAAAGCCCTGCAACTTTTAATGGAAATAAAATATAATTTTGTATTTTGCTAAAATTATACCACCCCCATACGCGTCAAAACATTGGTTATCCTTAAAACTGTTAACTTTAATATTGAAATTAAATTTAAAATAAAACATTAAGTGGTTATGTCGTTGGTGATCTTTTTAAATGTTAGCTACATGGCAAGACATTCATTTGTAGATGTATTTTCTGTTTTACCTCGGTATTGTCTCGGCTTAGTTATTTTTTTGTTGCTAATTTTGACTTGGGTTCAGTTAAGATCCCGATAACTATCTGGACAAATATTTTTGACAGATGCGTGTAAGAAAATATTTTGAAGTGTCACATGTCAAAAGTGAAATGGCGATATCTGACTTCGATTTCAATAGATTTTCTTACAACTGAAGATATAAGTTAATCCTTCACTAAAAAACCGTTTCTGCGTTAGATCGGATTTAATTTAGGATTAGCAACTCTGATTTGAAATTTAAATCGCAGATAGCTATTACAGAGGACGTTGAAAGACTGGCCCTAAAAGCTTAAATCTAGGAGATACAAACATTCTCTTACTTACTTACGTAGGTACTTACTTAAGGTAAGGCGCTTCAGTCCGGGGTGGACCAGTACCTCAACCAACAAGCTTCTTCCAGCCGGCTCGGTTTTAAGCTAGCTGTCTCCGGTTTCACACGCCAAGTTGGTTGAGGTTCTCTTCCACTTCCACTATCCAACAGGGTTGAATTCAAAGACTTTCTGGGACGGAGCATTGTTGTCCATTCGCTCAACGTGTTCCAGCCATTTCTGTTGGCTTTTGTGGCTAAGTCGGTGTCAGTGTATACAGTCCGTACAGTTCATTTTTGTATTTTCTTCTTCATTCCCCATCTATGCAGAAGGGACCACAAATCAGCTGGAGAATTTTCCTCTCAAAGCGCCTCAACGTATTCTCATCCAGCGTTAACAGAATCAATGCCTCCACACCATACATCAGGACTGGGACGATAAGCATCTTATACAGGGATAGTTTAGTGGCTCGAGAGGGCTTTGCTTCTCAATTGCCTTCTTAGCCCAAGAAACAGTGATTGGCAAGAGTAATAAAATAAATTGGACGGACTTTTGAAAGATTGTGCCTTTAGTGTTGACGTGAGAGTTTTGCACTATTCCTTCAAGAACGATGTTGAAGAAGTCGCATGATAGCGCGACAGCGCCTTTCCTTAAACCTTTCTTGACATCAAAGGTGAGGTCTTTGCTGACTTTGATGGTGCAGCATGCATTCTCCAACGTCATCCTGCACAATTGGACGATTTTGGTAGGGATGCCAAAACTAGACATTGCTGTATATAGCTCGTCTCTATAAATGCTGTCATACGCGGCTTTAAAGTCGATTAAAAAGTAGTGGGTATCGATTTGAAACTCCTGGGTTTTCTCCCAGATCTGCCGTAGTGTGAATATTTGGTCGATGGTGGACTTCGCTGGCCTAAGGCCACACTGATATGGACCTATCAGGTTGTTGACGAATGGCTTCAGGCGTTTACAAAGTAGGGCCGAGAGGATCTTGCAGGCGATATTAAGAAGACTGATGCCTCTGTAGTTGAAGCAGTCCAGAGGATCACCTTTCTTGAAGATATTCATCGGGTATGCTTTCCTCCGACCAAATATTATAGATCAGCTGATGCATACTCCTAACCAATTCATCACCAGCCGCTTTGAAAAGCTCAACCGCAAGGCCATCCGCTCCAGCAGGTTTATTGGACTTAAGTTTAGATATAGCTAACTTCACTTCATCGAATTCGGTGGCATCTCTGATGGCTTCCTGGCAATTTTTCCACTGGTTCTCAATATTTGCAGTTGGCGGCAAAGGACAATTTAAGAGGGCGATCGGAAAAGGACTTGGCGATTTCTTGCGACTGTAGCCATCCGACGTCGAACTTCCTCACAGTATTTCCCTGTTTTGGCTTTGGTCTGGATATCCGTAGCATTACCTTGGCTACAACGAGGTAGTGGTCCGTTGGCTACTCGGAACGTTCGGACATCCTTCTGGTTGGCAGTTAATTGACCAGGAATTTGCCATGTCCCTTTATGTATATTGAGATGCGGGAACTGCGTACTAGCTACCACAACGTTTCGCCCCGCAGCAAAGTCGATTAGCCTGAGTCCGTTATCGGAGGTGGTGTCGTGCAGGCTGTATCTTCCGATTGTGCCACCAAAGACGTCTTCTCTTCCGAGTTTGGCATTTAAATCACCCAATACAATTTTAATGTCATAGCTAAGGCATTGCTCATATGTCTTGTTCAGGGGCTCGTAGAACTCATCCTTAGTGTCGTCATCTTTCTCCTCTGTGGGGGCATGCGCGCATATGAGGCTGATGTTGGCGAACTTAGCCTTGATGCGAATTGTCGTGAGGCGTTCGTTCACATAGTTGAAACTCAAGACTTCTTGCCTTATAGTCTGCCTCTAACGACGAATCCACATCCAAAAAGACACTGCCCTTGTGGTCGGTAACAGTCACCGTAGTAAATATCGCAGTCTTTCAGTTTTCTCTTGCCCGGCCCATCCCATCGCACTTCTTGGATGGCGGTGATGTCTGCTGTGTAGCAGTCTAGGGCGTCTGCTAAATGTTCGGCTGCACGTGGTCTATAGAGAGACAGAACATTGTGTAGTGAAGATCCGAAGTTCGTTGTCCTTATTTCGTTTGCTAGGTTCGTCATCAGTAAATCCGTCCATATCCAAGGCTTGTTGTTGCTTCGTAACTAAAATAGCTTTACGTGGCCGGGAAGTCACCCCGGGGCGGCACGACCCCAACCTGGAGGAAAAGACCCTTACAATATAACTCCAGAGCGGGGAGTTGGATTAACCACTCCTTATAGGCCTGAGCTCCGAATATGTTGTAGTAGCCCGTATAAGGTGTTTACTTAGTAGTTCAGCCTTACTGGAACTGTATAGACGCCACCGTTGATTCCATCTTGAGAATTCTTCCGCTGCCGATGCCGCCTGGATACATCTTAATGCATATAGTTCTTAAAACATCAGCAAGAAAAGAAAATATTCAAAATGCTTTATTACATTAATTGAAATCACAACAAAAACATAAATGTTAAAAAAAGAGCCAAGTTCTTATGTGTACAAGAAACCTGTACGTAAAAAGTCAGCCCAAAAAAGTAATGAGATCTAAAATATATGCCAAGTTTTAAGTTCATAAAGCTCAATATCAAATATCTTAAGTAGAGAAATATCAAAGCAATTCCAAATCATGACAGAAATTTGGTATTTAATGATTAAAATATGGTGGGTTCACTGGTCAAGTTTTCATACATTTTAAAATTGTGATTAAGTAAGTAACTAAGAGAAAACTTGCCAAGTAAATCCACCAAATTTTAATCATTAAATACCAAATTTCTGTCATGATTTGGAATTGCTTTGATATTTCTCTACTTAAGATATTTGATATTGAGCTTTATGAACTTAAAACTTGGCATATATTTTAGATCTCATTACTTTTTTGGGCTGACTTTTTACGTACAGATTTCTTGTACACATAAGAACTTGGCTCTTTTTTTAACATTTATGTTTTTGTTGTGATTTCACTCCTTTTTGCAAAGATTAACTTTACCAGGTGAAAATCAAGCCTTAGGGCCTTACAAAGTTTCATAATTCTGCGACAACCGAAAGCGCTCCATATAAATAATAGCAATTCTGCTAAAGTGGGTGGATGGCGCGCCCCCCGAATGCAAAATTCCAATTTTTCAATTTTTTTTTCTTTCTAAGTACTTCAAGCCCTACTGACCTACCAATTTTCATTGTTCTACAACAATCAGAAGTGCTCCATATAATTTATAAGAGCTTTTAATAATGTGGGTGGATGCCACGCCCCCTGAAGGGAAAATTCCAATTTTTCAATTTTTTTCTTTCTACGTACTTCAAGCCCAACCGACTTACCAATTTTCATCGTTCTACAACAATCGGAAGTGCTCCATATAATTTATAAGGATTTTTAAGAATGTGGGTGGATGCCACGCCCCCTGAATGGAAAATTACAATTTTTCAATTTTTTTCATTCTAAATACTTCAAGTCCTACCGACCTACCAATTTGTCTCGTTCTACAACAATCAGAAGTGCTCCATATAATTTATATACAAATTTAAGAATATGGGTGTATGCCACGCCCCCTGAATGGAAAATTCCAATTTTTCAATTTTTTTCTTTCTAAGTACTTGAAGCCCTACCGACCTACCAATTTTCATTGTTCTACAACAATCAGAAGTGCTCCATATAATTTATAAGAGTTTTTAATAATGTGGGTGGATGCCACGCCCCCTGAAGGGAAAATTCCAATTTTTCAATTTTTTTCTTTCTACGTACTTCAAGCCCAACCGACTTACCAATTTTCATCGTTCTACAACAATCGGAAGTGCTGCATATAATTTATAAGGATTTTAAAGAATGTGGGTGGATGCCACGCCCCCTGAATGAAAATTCCAATTTTTAAATTTTTTTCTTTCTAAGTACTTGAAGCCTTACAGACCCACCAATTTTCATTGTTCTACAACAATCAGAAGTGCTCCATATAATTTATAAGATTTTTTAACAAAGTGGGTGGATGCCACGCCCCCTGGATAGAAAATAGCATATTTTCGATTTTTTCCTTTGTATGCACCACAAGGTCTACCGTTGTGCGAAATTTCAAGTTTCTACGATGTCTGGAAGTGCTCCATAATTTTGATGATCTGTCAGTGAGTCAGTGAGTCAGTGAGTCAGTGAGTCAGTGAGTCAGTGAGTCAGTTTCGGTTTTTGCGATTTTTGAAGCCCTATATCTCGGGAATAACTAATGCTAAAGAGTTGAAATTTGGTGAGCCACCTGTGTTTGATCAGCTCAGCAAATACTGCGAATTTGAAGTTTCTGACTTTATTGGTACTGAAGTTAGAGGGGGGTTGAAAATCGCCTGAGTTTGTTCCTGTAAAAAGGGTGTAGTGCCGCGAACTTGGCTGGGCACTACCGTGCCCTTTGATCATTATGGATGACTTTTTTCAATTAATCGACTTGTATTGATTAAAATTAAAGCAAACAAAAAAATCCAATTTTTGAACTTTAAACTGTTTCCGGGTTCATGGATTCCAATGGATGACATCAAGCTGAAAAAAATTCTCAAGATATTGTGTCTCAAATAGTATAGTAAAATAAAAACAAACAAAAAAAAAACTTAACTAACGATGAGGAATGAGGATGTCAGCCATCAACCCATCCATACAAAAAGCACTAAAACTAAAAACTGTTAAAAACTCCAAACCAACGAATTCATATTTTCAAAAAATATTTCTCCATCCACTTTGGAGAAGTAAAGTCGTCGTAAAAAGCGCACCGGAAGTAGATTTCCCTGCGTTTCAAACCGAGCCCGCGCCCTCCCCATGCTCACACTCACAGTTCGGCAACCATCAGGATAAACTTTTGAAAACATCATGTAAGAGGGATTGCTCGACAGAAGTGAATTGCATCACATTGCAAGAGCTCTATTGAAAGACATAAATTAAGTGCGCTGGGTTTAATATGGAATGGGTAAAGGCAGTGGGGGTTTTTGCTGCTGTGGGCCATTATCATAGTTACCTATTCTCTCTCTCTTTACTTAAAGAGAATATACTTTTCTAGGTTCTTTTGGGAATTTGGAGCGAAGTGCTTAAAATGAACTATCGACATCATAATGGTGTATATATAGGAGTGAGAGAGAATGCCGCTTAGTTGGATTAGTTTTTGCTCATTAACGACGCGAGGGAGCTAAAAAGTTCTACAAGTAAAGAAATTAGAGGGAACCCTACGAATACCGTTGGCCAGCGACCACGGGCAGTATGTACCTACTCTGAGTAAGCCAAGAGCAGTTGCGGGTGTCGCCATGAACATATCTATCTCGCTATCGCTATGATGATGGTGTGGTGGCTGAGATGAGCTTTTCTCTTTCGATGGGTGTTGATTGATTAAGTTACGTTCAAAAATTACTGCAAAACAGTTTAAAATGAAATTCTTCGTCTTAAATTATAGTTGATGGTGAGGTTAGGTTAAGCTTTGAGCTAAAGCTCTCCTGCTTTGGCTTTTTGTAGTACAGCCGATCAGGCACGGATCCAGGATTTCGATCCAGGGGTCAATTTTCGTGTAACCTTGCCAGCTATGCTGGGGTCCCGGCACTACAAGATTTTTCAGTTTATATTTCTGAGGACCCAGAGAATTTCCCCAGTTTTGCTGTCAAATATTAAAGAAAACAAAAATTGGATTCGTCTGCTCAGGTGAGGGCTCTGATATATGTATAAACTAAACAATTGTTTCCTGATTCTTCACAATCTTGATGAGGTCTACAGAAAATTGGAGTACACCTTCATATCACTCTGCACACCTGGTCACACAAAGCATTGTGAGTGGATAAGCTTAAAATTTGAAGAAAGCTAGTACCTCTATCATTACTGCCAGTGCACAGTGGGTACCTCCATAGGCCAAAATTCAAGAAATTAAATGTCTTTAATCAAGAATTCAGACTGTCAATAAGGTTCTTCAAACTCCCTCTAAACCAAAACAAAAAAATATTTTGACGCATTATTTTTTTTTCATTCCGTTATTGCCATCCAAATTTAACATATAATAAAACATACAGCTCGCTTATCGTGGCAGTTTCTTATTAAAGAGCTTGTGATAGTGATAACTTGTGTTAAGAAAGTGTGAGCAATATTTAATTATTATGGATATTAAACAAGAAGGTGAGTACTTTCTAAAAACATAAATTTTATTGTTTAATAACATAAAGGGTCAGTGTAATTGGACCCCTGCGCGAAGCACTTTTTGTAACTTTTTTTTAGCTTTGTTTACAGTAAATAAAATATTTTTTGGTTTGCCTTCGAGTGCCCACTTCAAATGAGGAACTAAAATGAAGATTAGTGTTCTACCTTTTCAAATAATAAAGTAGTTTTTTCCCGTTTTTTCCTTTTTTCGAGTTATAACAGTTTAAAGAACCATATTTCGTTAATTTTCAGATTTGAGAAAAAAAAAAAAAAAAAAAACTTTGTTGACTGATCTTTTTATCGTTGGTAAGTGCTGGTTATCAATGCATAATTAAACACAATTTTTTATTTGATAAATGGCTTTGATCTCCTCTATGATCGAATTTATTTCGTGTGCAAGAAGTTGACAGAATTTTGGAAGAAAATTAAAGCCAGAAAAAAATCAATTACGAAAAATCAGTCCTTTTGGCTTGATATATCTGAGACTGTCTTTTTAAGTTATCCTGACGAAAATTATTCTACACAAATCTAATCTAATTATTCTACTTCTAATCTAAATCTAATTTTCCAAATCTTTTTTTTTTATGAATTTGTTTAAATTTTTTTTTATTTTGTAAGTTAAAACAAATTAAATAATAATAACAGTGTTAAATATAATATTAATTCAATCAAGCAAACAAATAAAACAAACATTTAAAATGAATATATTTTTAAATTTGCAAAAAGGACAATTTCAATGATTTTTTCCCGATACATACTCTCAGAAAATAGGTGTGGGATAAAACTTTGTATGGGCTGCTTGTTAAAAAAGGCGTTTCCACATAATTCTGTTAAATATTTTTTATTTTTAAGGAAACCATTTGATAAATAAGATTTTTAACAAAAACGCCCTCAAAAGTGGGCGTGGTCAATATTTAGCAAGATTATTTTGTTTGCATGTTTTTACGGCAACTCGTTACGTTTTCTAAAATTTGTTTACAAAAATCAAAAGGTTTGTAAAAAAAACGCCCCCAAAAGTGGGCGTGGTAGAAAATGTTGTACACAAAATTATATCAAATCACGTTGTCTACAACTTTCTAGAAGAACACAACCATCATTTATTTCAACTTTGACACTTAGAAGACTTTTTTGTTTAAAGTGGGCGTGTCAGTGGGCGGAAATTAAGTCCGAAGATACATTTTACTACTTTTAACCATGTCTGAAAATTTCACTCAAATCGGTGGACTGGTTCAGATTTTATAGATTTATGACCGCCTCTCCATACAACCGAACCCACAGTGCAGTGTCTCGAACAGCGGGTACTTTAGAATTTCATGAAATGAAGTTATGAAGTTTATGGAATAGTATCCTTACAGATTTTTTGAATTCCCTTTGGATCCTTGCAACACCACCTTAAATCTTGGAAATCATAATGGCACATTGGTGTTCCTTTTCTCACACATTACGATCGAGCTCGAGTGAAAGTTTCAGCCTCTTCCTTAACTAGGACAAGATTATTTGGCCAATGGCCTCACCAGGCCTTTTTCGAAAATATCATCTGCTTCAGAAATGCATTGGCACAATGTTCTCAAACACAAACTTCAAAAATCTTCCGATTGTAAGGGCAAATACAAATTTGACTGCATTAGCATTGTGTTCCACAATACAGTTAGCTAAAGTCAATATGGACTAGCAGATAATGCGGAAAACGCTGCAAGAAGAGGTGATATCTGGGAACTGTACCAAATATCCAAAGATGTTATTGGGCAAAAAGCTACACCAATCATCCTGCAATGGATGTGGATGGCACACTTTTGGTATCAATTGAGGATCAGCTAACGCAGATAGAAGGACCATTTTTGTGTCCTGCTAAATGATTATTCCGTTGTGCAGAGTGCTGAAATGCTCCACCTTAAAAAGATGCGCAGGTCCTATAGGTTCCTTCTGTATCAGAAATTCAAATATCAATAAATCTCCTCAAAAACAACAAGGTAGCTGGACTTGATGGAAACCAGCTGAATTCCTGAAAAGCAATCCCGTAACAGCGGCTAGTATTATAACTCCTTTGATACAAATCATTTGGGAAAATGAAAGCTATCCTAGGGACAGGAAGGATGGCGTGATTGTTGAGCTGCCAAAGAAAGGTGACTTTAAGAATTGCAACATTGTCATGGAATTTCATTCCCCGCTTTACCTAATGTTTATGGATTTTGAGAAAGCCTTCGATCGAGTTAACCGAGAATATTGATGAAGATCGTTGCTTGGTAGAGGAATTCCCTCAAAAATTGTTGCTATTATTAAGGATTCCTACAAAACCGCAAGGTGTTTTGTTTTACACAATGAGCAGCTATCCGACTCCTTCGTAGTGCAACTGGGTGTGAGACAAGGGGATGTTCTATCGCCAATTCTCTTCCTGCTGGTGATGACCTACTTATTGATGGCCAGTGTTGGTACAGCTGAGTGACAGGGAATTCAATGGAGACCGTTCGAAAGGCTCAATCATTTTAACCATGTCGATGACATATGTTGACTGCCAAATATATTTCATCAGTAGGCTGAACGGGATGGGCCAAACACTACAAGGAAAGTCAAGTGGTCTAAGAATAAACAGCATTAAACACAGCGACAGCAGCGTATTATTCTACAGGAGACGCCAGTGGAAGAACTCGAATAGTTTAATAAGCTTGTATTGTTTGTGCAAACTGCAAACGGCGGTACGGATCTGGACGTTAAAAGAATAATTTATAAGGCTCGTGCTGCCTTGGGTACTCTGTCCTCAATTTGGAAATCCAGTCAAATCTCCTCACGCACTAAGTTGAGACTTTCGAATTCAATGTCAAATCCGTCCTGTTATATTCTTGCGAAACCACGTCTACCATTTCAAGGATATTGCAGGCTTTTGTGAATCGCTATCTGCGCGATATCATATATCGTGCCCAGGGGGGCAATTGCACCCATTGCCCCCTCCTCTGTATGCGCACTGATTTTAGTTAAATTAAGGCAAGGGGGCGTAAAATTCGTGGCGTTTATGATATAGTGATAATCATCAGGAAAATTTTGTCCCCACTCTGTGTGAGCTCTAACAAACAGCCCTTGACAAGCTCAGTAATTGTGCTAGTAGCTGTGGAATTAATGTCAACCCACTTAAAACGGAACTATAGTTCTGTTTACAAGAGAACGAAATATTCAAATACAAATCCCTCTACCATTAATGGAACACCGCCGGTCACGCCGCCGCTCCAGTGGCGTAGCGAGGGTTCGAGTCGTGGGGGGGTGACTTTCATTAAAATGCCGACTTATTTTAGGAATTTGCCGACTTATTTTAAAAATTTGCCGACTGTATAGATTTAGCATTTTTCGGGTGAAACTAAAAATAAGGGAAAAGAAAAAAGGGATTTTTTCCGAGTGGAATGACATTCGGGCGAAACTCCTGATAGGGCTGATTGATTTAAGCTCAAATCTTCACTTTGCCACATACACTTTTAAGATTTCGAAATGCGAGATTTTTCAATGAAACCACCTTCAGCTGATAAAAGAGATTTAAAAAACTTAGGAGCAATGATTTTCCATGAAACAATTTTAAAATCTTGGGAACTATTATTTGGTAGAAAAATAAGATATCAATTATTTTTGGAATTATGTATTTATTTATAATAAATAATTAATTACAATGGAATAAATGAATTAATATTATTATTGCAACGATTAATCAAAATAAAAAATCATTTTTAACAACGAATTAAATTCATGAACGTTTATATTATTATTGCAGCAATTTTTTTTGTTTAGGTATAGGTATTAAACAATCTTTATAAAATAATTAAAGTAACGCATAATTCTATCAGCATCAGCAGTTTAGTCATTTATAATAATAAAATACATTAATTTATTAATATTGCAGCAGTTTATTTTTTTTAAATAAACAATTTTTAATAATATTGTAACGAAGTCACATACTTTATACTCGTAATCACCCGCACCACCCAACAGAGAAAGCAAAACATTTGGATTTCATTACATCAATTAACCAGCTAAAGCAATAAACAAGTATTGCATACGAACGAGACCCCCATACAAAGTACAACAGAGGATACAACCTGCCGCTTGCTACGACGTCAGCAACTACCTTATTGCCGCCAAGCAATTCATACCCTAAAGC
Source organism: Dasysyrphus tricinctus (assembly GCA_963921185.1). NCBI lineage: Eukaryota > Metazoa > Arthropoda > Insecta > Diptera > Syrphidae > Dasysyrphus > Dasysyrphus tricinctus. The sequence goes on along the minus strand of OY992530.1, from coordinate 54,635,743 downwards.
GCCCATGCGATTTTCAATGGAGGTAATCTGATGGCAGTTGGTTACGTCAACAAACGAAGTTCATTTATCCGCTTACAGTCCACAGTTGGTTATGTCAGCAAAGTTGACTAGTAAGGGTGGAAAATGCACTAGAATTCAGATTCTTCTTGCCATAGAAAGATCTCGCTTTTATTAGTAACACTAATAAAGAGGTACGCTGCTGGTTACTTGTGTGTGCCAGTTAGAAGCTTCAAAACTTTTTGGCTTACGCCGTGAAATATCCCCCCCCATCCGCCTCCTTTAATTTTGTTCTGCCGTTTTCTTCAAGTGCTAGGGAGTACGTCCCAATCTACGCTGCCTTGACCTTCGGTTAGACTAGCGAACCCGTTCCTTTGCTGCTCCGCCGATTATAATTTTTGTTCTGCCGTTTTCTTCAAGTGCTAGGGAGTACGTCCCAATCTACGCTGCCTTGAGCTTCGGTTAGACTAGCGAACCCGTTCCTTCGCTGCTCCACCGATTATAACTTTGTTCTGCCGTTTGCTTCAAGTGCTAGGGAGTACGTCCCAATCTACGCTGCCTTGAGCTTCGGTCAGACTAGCGAACCCGTTCCTTCGCTGCTCAGCCGTCTTTAATTTCGTTCTGCCGTTTGCTTCAAGTGCTAGGGAGTACGTCCCAATCTACGCTGCCTTGAGCTTCAGACAGACCAGGGAACCATTCCCACTTTGTTTATACGAAGTACTTTTATCATATTATTATGTTATTTTATTTTAAGAAAATTACGAATTGTCAAGTATATGAAATACCATGTTAGCATAAGTAATAATATTTTGTAAAGTAAGAAAATATTAAATTCATAAGAATACCATGTTAAGAATAAAAAAATAAAAATATATTTATTTGGAGTTCCAAATCTTACTCAAACCTAGTTTTCCTTGCTTTCTACGGTTAAACCCTGGACCCCGCTGGCCTACCTCAGCTGGAAACTAAAAAAGCATCACAATATAGCTAATTATTTATAGTAAATTAATTTTATTAATAAAATTTATTAATTTATATTTATTATTATTTTATTGCAGCAACTTAATAAGTTGTTATGAAAATTTAATATTTAAATTTAACATTGTACTATCTAGATTTTAATTCGGCAGTGTTTTAATAAGGACCATTCTTCAACGACCTCATTAAGAATAATTTCGTCCACTTTATCTTTCGAAGAATAAAGCAGCATCAAATTATTCAAACGATCATCACCCACTGTCGTGCGCAAATAGCTTAACACTAATTTTAACTAACTAAATGATCGTTCACAAGAAGCTGATGTCACAGGAGCAGTTAAAATGAAGCAAATGAGTTTGTGCGCTAAGGGAATTACCATTTTCAACTTAAACACAACTTTGATAATGTCTTCGAAATTTATACAATTTGTGGATGAATCAAGAAGAATTTGCAACTCGGAAAGCAAACACTCTGGATCTTCTTTAAAAAGTAGTGGCTCCAATTTCATTATGGTTTCCATCCACTGATTCTATTGTGACATTGCCTCTGTCGACTGGAATTTCAAAAATCTTTTGAAAGGTTCGAAAGATGAAAAATTATCTTTTAATATCGTTTATACACGTCGTAAAAACTTGCAAAACCGTTCTAAATTCTTTTCGATAAAATGTTTGGAAATCGAAGTCGAAAGCTGTTTCTGGATTTTCATCGATTCTTCTTGGTACACGGCGGCGTGTTCTATGATGTTTCAGAAAATCATTCTCTGGATTTATTTTTAATTTCTCAGCGAATGAAGATGAACTTTTTATTAATGCATCGATTTGATCGTCATCGTCATTCATTTGTTGAAATGATATTGATGTGCTTCGAATCAACAATACAGCATCAATGACATTCAACTCTTCAGCTTCTAAATTTTCTGTAAAATTTTTACTTTAAACATGACCATTTTACAAAAATATAACGAGCTTATAAAAACAAAATCCAAGATTTTTTTCAGCAGACCAGAAACGGAGGTACGAGTATTATTATCAAAAGAATTTACATCGGTTTTTATTTTTTCGAAACCATGTACAATGTCTTCGAAAGATATCCAAACTTTACTGTCTCAGCTCTAGCTGTCCATCGAGTTTTTGACAAATTTTTCAGTTGCAATGATTTTTCAATGCTTTTGAATTCCTCACGCATACATTGAAAACGTTTTGTGCTGCCGTAGAAGAAAACATATAATGCTTCCAAAACATTGAAAAACTCTTTAATCAACACACTCGAATTACATGCTGTTTCAACGAATATATTGATACGATGCGCTTAGCATGGAATGTAAGGGATTATCTTACCGCATTTTTCCGATAGTTTTTGCTGCGTACCGTTGTACTTTCCGGACATGTTTTTGGCGAAGTCATAAGATTGAAAAGCAATGTTTTAAATGGAAATTCCTACTGACTGAAGGGTCACTATTGTTTTTTGGGCCAATTCTTCTCCCGTTTTTTGTCGTTAGGACGACGTCCATTTTCAGAAGACGTTCAAGTTCAAGAGGAATAAGTCTCTCGTTTGCTGTCACTACGTATCGAACATTAATAGCAAGTCGATCTTGATGTGATGAGTCTGGAGTTGTGTCAACCATTACAGAAATTCGCAATCGGCAAAAATGCTCTTTTTTTATTATTTTTTTTATTTTTTTTTCAAATTAAGCTTCGTTGATTTGCCTACTCTTGAATTAGTCGGCATATTTGCGAAATTCTCAATCGGCAAAAATGCTCGTTTTATTAAATTTTTTTCAATTTAAGCTTCGTTGATTTGCCAACTCTTGAAATTATCGGCATATTTGCGAGATCCGCAATCAGTAAAAATGCTCGTTTTACTAATTTTTTTTTTTAAATGAAGCTTCGTTGATATGCCGAATTTGAATTAGTCGACAAATTTCCGACATCCGCAATCGGCAAAAATGCTTAGGCTCGTTTTATTCTTAATTGTTTGCAAATGAAGCTTCGTTGATTTGCCGACTCTTTAATTATTCGGCATATTTCCAAAATCTGCAATCGGCAAAAATGTCGATTTGCATAGGTACATTTAAAAGTTTAAAAACCTAAATATAATGAAAATACAAACTTACTTTTTTTAACATACAGTAGAATTTTGGGCAAGAGACGGGAACCCAGCCCCAACTCATTCATTGGATGTAAGCAGCCATTGCAAAGCCTATCATGCAGGCGTGGATCCAAGATTTCGTTCTCGGGGGGGGGGGGAGGGGGATACATTTTCGTGAGTTTCCAAAATACACGCCTGGTCACACAAAGCAATGTGTGTTGATGAGTTCGAAATTTGAAGAAAACAAATAAACTCTATCATAACTGCTACAGTTCTCGAACGAGTATCATCTACTCTGAACTTTGTGAAATGATTTTTTGCGGTTTATAGATCCCTCTGGATCTGCGTATCTCTACAATTATGTTCGGAAAACATAATGGTACAGTTGTATGTTCCTATTCAGACACATGACATTCGAGCTCGAACGAAATTTCTAGCCTCTTCTTCAGCTGGCAACCTAACCTAACCTTGCTTGTAAAAGACCGTTTTCGAGAAGGTCATCAGCGTCAAAAATGCGTTTTGCAGAATGTTTTGAAACGCAAACTGCAAAAGTCTGCTGTTAGAAAAGGCAATTTCAAGTTTTACTGCATATGCATTTTGTTCGATAATGCAGTTTGCTAAGGTCACATGTTCTAAAACATCATGTGTGGTGCAATTCTGCAGTCAAAAATCGAGTTGGAAACAAAAATATTGAGAAGCCGGAAAACGTGTTCATAAACGTCAAATGCGTTTGCAAGGAAATTGAAGGACGTTGATAAAAAAGATTTTGTGCAAACAAAACCATTGCATTAGTTTGACAATATCTGTATTTAAGCTGAACTAAAATTATAGATCGAAACCGAGATGAAGCGTATCGTTTGCTCAGATGCCTTCGTCCATCAATATAAAACCAAACTTTCCGACATTGAAATAAAACACAATGATTATAGTGGAAAATACAAAGAAAATACCACCACTCTTTAACTTTCCGTCCGACCTTCTCGATTGTGATTAACTTTCGTTATACATTTCATTAACAATATACTTATAATTCATTAAGTTTTAATATAAATGTTTCATATAAGCTCAAAGCATCGACTACAGAGTTGCCAGACTCATGTAGTTTGATACAATAGCAATGTTTTGGTCGAAAAATGTCAATTCATTTGACAATCGAATTGACGAAACAACTATCCTACCTAAGGAAAGGTAAGAAAGTTCCATCCAACTTTTCTTCCCGCAGTGACTGCTGTAGTCGTTTCCTGGTTTCTCTCCAATCTTCTTCGTTGGAATCGCACTCTACAGTAGTTTAATAATTTGGAACACGGAAGTTCCCAAAACACATCCATAAAAGTGACAAAATTCTCACATCAAAAACGTATCGTATGGCTAAAACAGATGTACAGCACGTCTGTACGCATCGCTGCGTACTGCACGCATCGCTGCGTACAGCGCCGAGCTCGAAACACATATGCATATCTACTCTTATAGTCCGGGAGCCAGCGACCGTTTTCAATGACCAATAGCAGAAAACCCAATATTTGTATATTTGATTCATTTGGTATCACAGAATAGAAAATCGGCGATCTCATCCCGCACTAGCGGTGGGTGTGTCCGTGGCAGCCGCCCAAACATGTGAAAAAATTGTTAAAAAAAACTGCTTTCAGAAAAGGTGAGCTTTTGTGCACACGTTAATGAGGTCGTAGGTAAACGAAAAAACACAAGCAGCTGAACTTTGAGTGGGGGGATATACCCCCGCTCTTCATGTAAACATTGCACAAAATGCGAAAAAAAACTGATTTCAGAAAAGATGAGCTTTGGTGTAGTGATAGCTATCACCAACAGTTACACAAAAATAACAAGCAGCTGAACTTTCAGCGGGGGGATACCCAGCAGCTTTTGGGTTAAGGATACAGTGTTCCACCATGCACCCGCGTACGTTGCATTTTTTTGTATAAAAAACTGGTACCAGCAAAGCTGAAATTAAGTATAGTGGTAGCTTATATAAACCGCTATACGAAAAAAAAATATTTTTTTTAAATTTTTGGAGCAGCAAATACTAAGTTTTCAAATTAAGGGTGCAGTGCATCAAATTGAACGTGCATGTGCGTTGCATCTTTTTTTGTGTAGAAAATTAATATCATGAAAACTGAGTACTCGCACAGTGATAGCTTACATAACCAGCTAGAAAAAAAATAGTAAACTGAACTTAAAAACATGCAAAAGCCAGCAGCTTTTCAGTTGAAAATGCACTGCATCGCATTTCGATTGATTTTAGCACATAATCGCGTTTATTTTTTTTTATACAAATAAACTCATTTCAGCAAAGTTGAGTTGAGCACGGTGCATTTTCAACTGAAAAGCTGCTGGTCTTACCACCGCTGGAAGTTCATGGGACTATTTTTTTCTTTTAATTGTATATACCAGCTACTACTGTGCCCGTGCTCAACTTTGCTGAAATCAGTTTTGTATAAAAAAAATAAACGCGATTATGTGCTTAAATCACTCGAAATGCGATGCAGTCCATTTTCAACTGAAAAGCTGCTGGCTCTTGCATGTTTTTAAGTTCAGTTTACTATTTTTTTTTCTAGCTGGTTATGTAAGCTATCACTGTGCGAGTACTCAGTTTTCATGATATTAATTTTCTACACAAAAAAAGATGCAACGCACATGCACGTTCAATTTGATGCACTGCACCCTTAATTTGAAAACTTAGTATTTGCTGCTGCAAAAATTTAAAAAAAATATTTTTTTTTCGTATAGCGGTTTATATAAGCTACCACTATACTTAATTTCAGCTTTGCTGGTACCAGTTTTGTATACAAAAAAATGCAACGTACGCGGGTGCATGGTGGAACACTGTATCCTTAACCCAAAAGCTTCTGGGTATCCCCCCGCTGAAAGTTCAGCTGCTTGTTATTTTTGTGTAACTGTTGGTGATAGCTATCACTACACCAAAGCTCATCTTTTCTGAAATCAGTTTTTTTCGCATTTTGTGCAATGTTTACATGGGTATATCCCCCCACTCAAAGTTCAGCTGCTTGTGTTTTTTCGTTTACCTACGACCTCATTAACGTGTGCACAAAAGCTCACCTTTTCTGAAATCAGTTTTTTTTTAACAATTTTTTTACATGTTTGGGCACCTGCTGTGGCCACACCCACCGCTAGTCATCGCTCTGATTTTCAGTTTATTTTACTGTGAAATCAAATGAAGCATATGGGAAAATTCTAGCCTTTCTGGAATCAGTCACTCAAAACGGTCACTGGCTCCCAGACTATTAAGGTGCGTATTCATTTCAGAGTGAGAAGGCAGTGAGCAGCTCTGAAGAAGTTCTCGAGAATAAAACTCGAAAGTGGACACAGACACAGTCATGAAATAAGCTCACCAGAGGGGAAGACAGATATCCGAGAGTGGCTCTCGAGAGTTTTCTAGTAAAAGTACTCCCTCAATGCAAACGTACATTTTAATACTTATGACAAAAAGAACTCTATCACCCATTTAATATGAAATTTTTTGGTATTTCTCAATAACTTTTATACATGTAGTTTATTATTTTGGCTTTTATGAGCTATCTTTATCCTGTAGATTCGGGCATTTGAAGCAAAATTAGAAATTTTTGAAGGTTATTACTCGTAAATCTTTAATTTTTTCTTAAATTAAAATCAACTTCAAGGTTGAAAATTTAGATGATTGCCCCTGTCACCTCTCCCGTTACATATAAGTATAAAAACCACATACTAATTTGTAGAGTTGGGTTGGAGGTTGAGCAATACCCTTTTAAAACACTATTTTCCAAATTGTGAAATTTTTCGTTCAAAGCATATTGAAAAGTGAAAGTGAAATCGATTTGGGATCAACCGGCTCCCAATTATGAAACAAATTGACCTTTCTTGCAAAATGTTATATAGTAATGTAGCCTGACATTTATCTTTTAATTAAAAACCTTAGCGGAACTTTTCTTAACTTATCTTGGTCAGCCAGCAGCCAACGAACAACCACTCATTGCTGCAACGCTGCGCAGCCAAGAAAAATGTTTACAAAACGTATAACGAAATAACCTCTCTTTTTGATTAAATTTTAATAAAGTCATATTTTATGCTTCGTTCGTTCTTGCCCAGTCAGGGGGGGACACTGGGCTAGGGTCAGGCATCTTCCTCAGACAATCCACTCATAAATATATCATGCTCCAACACTTTTGCAGTGTTTACCCAGCGGAAGTGCTTGCAGTTTGCGAGGCTGCAAAATATCTTTCCGCTCGTGATAGCCAGTTGGCAATTAGAGCCATTTCGTCAATTGTCCCGAAGTCAAAACTGGTTGATCGTTGCCGTAGTGAATTAAGATTGCCCAGCCCTCTGCAAAACAAATTCAGTCAACCTTCGATGGCACAGGGCACCGTGCCGTGACATTGATGGAAGTGAAACTGCTGATGCACCCAAAAAAATATTTCGTAAAATCACTACAAAATAATTTCGTAAATCTTTTTATCGTGCATTCTACAAAATTTTGTTAATTAAACAAATATTTCGTAGGAAAAATTGAATACGAAAATTTTGTCTTACAAACAATTTGTACAATTAACGAAGAGCATTTCGTAAATTTCTTTTGAACGAGTTTTAGTTACATGTACACATCATTTCGTTCATTTTACCAAATATGGATGAAATAGGGGAAATGCAAGATGATTTCTTAATATAACAAAACATTTGTTAATTCATCAAAACAACCGTCAAGTAATTATAAAAATCTTTCGTAAATAGTACGAATGTTATTAGAAATTTACAAAAATTTTCTTTACTCAAAATATGTTTAATATGTATTTGAAAGACTTACTTCGCTAAGTGGTGATTACGGGTAGACATTTTCATCATTTGTGTTTCAACCGTGATAGTGTTTGGAGGTGACAAAAGACAATGGAAGTAAGTAATTATGAAAATAATAATTTATAAACTTTATTTGATCTGTTATTATTTTGTATAGTTTCCAGGATGAAATTCCAACTTATGCTTTCTCTTGTGGGAAGTGAAAAATCATTCATAGAGTAGTCCTCTACTTTTCATGAAAAGTAGGTTTCGTCACCCCCTTTCGGGCTCGGCATAGAACTGTAGGACTCCTCCATTACTGTCAACTTACTACACATTAGTTTAGCTTAGCAAATGTTTGCTTATGCCTGGCCTCTGGTTCTCCACCAGCCGTGCCTCGGCCCACACTAATACATTTACATTAGTACAAATAATTTGTACTAGATTCATAGTCCAAAGATTTCGTAGAATGTACAAAATTTTCAAAAGCATTTCGTATATTCTACTAAATTTTTGAAAAATATTTCGTTAATTCAACTAAATTTTTGTTCACAATATTTGTAAAAATACGAAAATTTCGTTGTATTTACGAATGCAATACTAATGATTTTTTTATATTCACGAAAGCCAATTTGTACAAATTACGAAAGTTATTCGTGGTTTTGCACCACGAAAGTTTCGTAAGATATACGAACTTTTTGGTTAAATACACTAATTATTTTTTTGGGTGTGCACTGACCAAAATAGGTTCATCACTTGAACCGAGCCAAATTGTACCCTGGGTACTAAGAATTGCCCAGTGAAGCAGGAAAAGTATTGAGTTCACCAAAGTTTCCTCAAGGCTGTTAAAGATAGATGGTCAACAATTGACACCTGTTAGGTTTCAAGGAGTCTTTGGTTAGACACTTCCAAGAAAAAAAAAGAGTAGCTACTGAAGCTTAATAGACCTAAACTGTCTCTCTTGGTCGTAATCCATACGGGTCACAAAATCCATATGAGCAGAAAGGGCATCCGCACATCTGACTGTTGCAGAGGGAGTCAGCAGAAGGACTCGGAAGAGGGCTCATCTCACTTCATTTGTGAATGACGCATCCAAGCCAGAACTAGGAAAAATGCCCTCGGAGGACACTTCTTCGACAAACTAGGAGATATCTCCTCCCTGAAAATGAGCTTATAGCTGGCTCAAATTTTTGTTTTAAAAAATAAATTTAAAGTGAAAAATGAAATGATTAAAAATCTTGCAGGACAATTTAAAGTGGTTCCATTAAATAAACGGTCCCAAAATAAATAGAAATATTTATGTCATTTTATAATGTTAAATGTTAACCCTATATCAAAAGACACCAATAAAGCCCTAAACTCCATTAAACATCGTTCATACGTAGCGTATATAGTATAATGCTCTTGACTTATTGTTTTCTTCTCTTTTTTATATTGTTCACACGCACACTCCGTTTATCTTAATTCATTGATACCACACAAACACATAAATATTATTTGATAAATTCCTTTCCTTGCGAATGAAACTTCATCCACAAATTACTTTGATTGACACTAATCGGCTTTCAAATTGATAGGTTAGCAAAGAGCGTGGTTTTCTAAATTTGTTTGACCTTATACGACGTTGATGCCCTTAAATATACGAGTAAGTTGAAAGATGCATGGCGGATGGCTGACAACCAACTTTTGTGGGTATAGAAGCCATTGAAGAGAATATATATTTTCATAAATCATTTCTCATAATAATTTTAGCACAACCTCTCGCTCAATTAGTTGTTGGTTTATTAAACAATAATTATTATTATGACTAAGCTTATGATAATTGTTGTTGCCTAATTGGATTTGAAGAATTAGGTTTTCTTTTTCTAAATTAGATTCAACGTCGATTTTTGTTTGTATTTAAATATTGAAGATATCAATCAATTATTCCGAAAAGACGTTTGAGGATTTTAAGATAAATTCAATCTTAATCAATCAGACGTATTTTAATTAAATCTTTTTTAAATTGAAAAATAATAATGGAAAACCTTCCCGTTTGTGGGATTTGCCTTAATTAAATTTATTTGTAGAATTTGGCTAAGTATTTATTTTTCTTAAAGATGAGGGAAACTGACGGCATTTTTAAATTAAAAAATGCGTAACATGAAAGTAAAGCATTTGGAATTAATTTTTTTAATATTAATTTCTGTTTAACTTGTGACTAACTTTAAGCTAGACAAATCGCCCATTTGCTACAAATGTAACCAACGAAAAACTATACCTATTTCAATAAATTTTGCCAGTAGTTGCAAACGTTAATTTCAGTTGAATGCTGACATTCCTGATTTGGAGGCCAGATTTCAGATAAATCGTGAGGAAAAAAACGAATCGATATTGATCTGTTTTAGTAACTGTTTGAGTGCCATAGTTAATGAAGTGATTGAGTGGAATACAAAATAAAATTCACTTTTACCTACAAAAAACTTTCACTTCATAGTGTCCGTACAAATTCATTTAAAATGCATAAAAGCGAGATTTAAGTAATCAATCTGAAAAAAATTGAATCCCATGAAAGCCAACTTTTTTGATTGAATGGAAATCGGGAAGAAATCTACTTGATTTTTTTTTGTTGAATTTTGCATTCAGATTAAAGAAGAAAAAGATTTTTCTGTGTCAAAATTAAAGGAGATATCAAAGAATAATTTCCAATCCAGGCACCATTTGTCTTTTGACTAAGTCCAGTTCATTTTCTCATCAGAATGGGCAGACGGTGAAGAGCCTTGGTGACTTTTTTGAGCAGACTTCTGAGTTGAACCTAAGCGACTCATTGAAGTGGATCCCTAGGTACTTGGCAAGTTCCGTTTGGCAACTGTGGTGGATCCGTCTGGGAGTTTCAAAATAATATTTGCAAATGCGTTTGGTAAGGGGAGTACAGGGAGAGACATAAGCCCCCTCCCTCTTTTCAAGACATTTTTTATATACGTACCCTGGTATACAATATGTCTTCATCCTTCAAGGTCTGCAGCAAAGTATTTTAACTGTGCCCACGTCTTTCTCTGGGAATCTGTTTCTACTAAGCTCATTTCATTGTTCATCTTGGTCTTCTAACCCGCTGTGCACCCTAAGCATTCCATTCAAAGGACTGTTTCGCAATATCATCGTTTATTTTCCATTGACATTTGCGCTTTCTTATGCCGACCTTCAGCCGCTCCTGACTTGTCCTGTGCCACACTTCCTCGTTTGATATGATTTATGGTCAGCAAATCTTTACAATATGGCGGAGACAGCGATTCAGAAAAGCCTCTAATTTTCTCGCAAGCCTATTGGTTTAGGTTGGAAGGGGTTATAATACTGCAATTCGCACCATCTCACTCGGATCTCGGTGGATCCATTGCGCTCCCCAGAGTATAGGTGGTTAGTGAGGAGGGATAGGGGAAGACTGAGCCTTTCAAACGGTCTCCACTGAATACCCTGTCACTCCGCGTCCGCTGTATTAACACTGCAGGAAGAAAATTGACGATAGAACACCCCTTGTCCCACACCCTGTTGTACTGCGAAGGAGTTTGATAGTTGCCAATTGTGTAAAACAAAACACCTTGCGTATTCATAGGACTCTCTAATAATGGCAACAATTTTTGAGGGAACTGCTCTTCCAAGCAACTAGATCGCAGGCCTTTTCAAAATCCACGAACATGAGGTAAAGCGGTTATTGAAATTCCATTTTGGCTAGCTTTGTCTCGGACGAAAATGGAATTTCCAACAGATGACCTTACGCCATTTTAAGTTATACAGCTGAGAAGTACATTATATTCCATCTTTTAAATAATTGACGATTGATACGAAACGTTTTTTGTCTCAATATAGTGCAGTGTACATGATTCAACGACATTGGTGACATTTTGTTTGCTAGCATGAGGTTTGAAGAACGAAGATATGTATGTATGTAGGCTTATGTGCGGCAATCTGTTGAGTAAATTAGAAATATCAGTCCCAATCACTCGATTCACGATGCATTTAATGGAGAACTTCAGCGTGAGCAGGATTTCAATTGAAACGTTTTGAGAGAAAAAGTTTGCATAGATAAAGTTTTACTGCTGAATTTTCAGCAAAAGAACGTATGCGACACGTTAATGGAAGCGATTGACGATGGAAGATTAGACATTGCGCTTACAGTCGTTTCTTCTAGAATAGCGCCAATGTTGTTGGAAGGCGGTTGGGCGATGAGTATAACGAGTGTAATTCCTGTCTGAAAATTGTAACCCATTTAATTGTTTTGCAGATGACAGTACCCCCAGCTTTTCATATTAATGTCAAGATTAACTTGTTGATCTTTGGATGTGGTACTTGAACGGCAGCTTATGATAATCTCATTAAACTGTGATTTTGACAGCATTGCCCAGTAGGAAATAAGAAACTGTGTAGAATCTAACGCTTTCAAAACTCAAAGCATGCAGCCAAGAACGAGGCCTACCAACCAATGCTGCAAACTAGAACATCCCGGGAGCTCTACGGGCAAAAACGAAGGGAGGAGCGCCGACTTCTCAGGAGGAAAAAGAGGGAGCATGCGAAGCGGGTGATCGAGTCTATTAAGGACTGTTGTCGAAAGTTCTACCGACGGGTGAGGCAATCTTCCCAGGGCTAGAAGGCCAGAACGGAAGCCTGCCGAGAAGAAAGTGGGAATATGGTAGCAGACACACAGTCCATGCTGAGGACCTGGAAACAACACTTTTCTAGACTGCTAAACGCCGAAGATAACCAAAATTCCGCTATTAGACAGAATGATCCATTCAACCTGGACGATGATGGTCAAAATTTCCGTCCACCAAATGAAGTGCGGTTAGTGATAGCCAAGCTTAAAGCGTACAAGGCTGCTGGTGCAGATGACCTTCAGCAGGGCTATTCAAAGTAGGCGGTGATGACTTGGTAGGGATTATACACCAACTAATCTCCAAAATTTGGTCGCTCGGTATAGTGTGGGCGATCCACAAGAAAGGAGATGCCCTGACTTGTGCCAACTACAGAGGTATAAGGCCCTGACCACGTAGTGAGCGGCAAGTGGCAAAACGGCAGAACTGCAAGTTCCAGTTCTGAATATGTCGTTGCCAAGTAACGTAATATAAAAACAAAATCAAACAATCATTTTATTTTATTATATTGTTGAAAAAACTCAAAAAATTGCCGCTCAGGATTGAATAAAAAAATAAAACAGAATCTACATATGTAAATCAGAGCGATGCCGCTCTGCCGCCCATAATTTCCGCTTGCCGATCTGCCGCTGCCGCTCACTGCGTGACCGCAACCATACAATCCTATATGTTCTAATTTTTTCTTGCCGCTCAGGATTGTGTAGTTTTGCCGATCTGCCGCTCACTACGTGGACAAGCCCTAAGGCCGCGGCCACGCAGTAAGCGGCTGAGCGGCTGAGCGGCTGAGCGGAAAAAAAATATAAAACATATGAAATCACATAGAAGCGGCCACGCTATGAGCGAGCGGCGAAAAAAAATTCTGAGCGGGTAAGCGGCGCCGCTCAGCAACCAAACCTGTTTTAATTTTTAGTAATGTTCTGAGCGGCAAGAAGTAAAGATGGCCAAAGTAAACATTGAGTTGTTAATTTCGTGTGTGCAGTCTCGACCATCTCGGCATTTAACTACTAATCGCTCAAAAGCAGTCGCTCAGTGCCTGGCCATACGTCGCTTAGAGCTGCCACTCAGCCACTAGCCGCTCAGCCGCTTAGCCGCTCAGCCGCTTAGCCGCTCAGCCGCTTACTGCGTGGCCAAGGCCTAAGTCTCCTCAACGTCGCATATAAAATCCTGTCATATCTGTACTGTGTGATCGCTTAAAACCGTTTGTAAACGATCGCCCTCTCTTATCGATTTCATGTCGCATCTCGGAATCCCTTCCAAACTCGTCCGCTTGTGCAGGATGAAGATGGAGAAATCTCGCCGCTCCATCACAGTCGATAAGAACACCACCGAACCATTTGATGTCAAGAAAGGTTTGAGGCAAGGCGATGCGTTATCATGCGACCTCCTTAACATCGTTTTTGAATCAATTGTACGCAACTCGCAAGTCAACAACAGACGTAATTTATCAAAAATCAGTTCAACTACTTTATTTATGCAGATGATATTGACATAATTGGGGAACGAAGCGAGCTGTTACCGGCGCGTTTGCAAGTATTGTTTCTTCGAGCTAAGAAGGCATTTGACTAGTAAAGCCCTCTCTCAAAAAACCAAGGAGACCTTATATAAGACCCTCATCATCCCGGTCCTGCTTTATGGGGCAGAAGCGTGGACCCTGTTAAAAACTGATGAGAATCTGCTTGGGTGCTTAGAAAGGAAAATTCTTCGGCTGATCTTCAGTCCAGAATGTATACATAGATAGAGTATGGAGGAAAAGATTTAACAACGAGATTTACGGGCGACGTCGACCTCGTCGAAAAGCTGAAAATACAGCGGCTGAGATGGCTGGGACACGTGGAGCGTATGGACACCGATGCACTAGTCCAACGAGTCTTGGAATCTACCCCTGATGGTCTACGCAGCAGAAGAAGACTCCACTTAGATGGCGCACACAAATTGAGAACGACCTCAACCAACTTGGAGTGCGTAACTGGAGGCAGCTAGCTAGGGACCGAGCTGGCTGGAGGGGCTTGTTGGTTGAGGCCGTAGTCCATCCTGGACTGTAAGCGCCATCTAAAGTAAAAAGTAAGAACTTAACCCAGGTAAAAGTCTTGAAATTTATCAGAAAAATAAAGCATGATAAAAATGGGCGTGTCACTAGGTGGTTTTCACTAAAATCATTTTCTAGACCTATTTTCTTAAAAAAACAAACTCTGATAATTTCATCCAAATCGTAAGAGCCGTTTCTAGGATTGTTTACTTGTAATAATAAAACCCCATTTTTTTCTGTCGATACCAAACAATACAACCGAGAGTCTCGGCATATTTCAGTCCCAAAAGTACGGTATCGGTTCGGTATCATCTCAGTATCGTTTCGGGTAGTACCTCGTGTCATGATGGTAAGTGCGTAGGACTGTCATGCCGAAGGTGTGGGTTCGATTCCCAGCCGAGCCACCTAAAACAGAAATGTTTTATTCGAGGTACTGCCTCTTGCGAGGAACTGACAAATCCTCCAAGAGTATACTTAGCATGAAAAAATGCTTCTCATTTAGCCGTTCGGACTCAGCTAAAAACTGTAGGTCCCCTCCATTCCTGCCAACAACACGCTCACAGGAATGGTTGAGAGTTGTAAGTCACTATAGGCCCTGGTTCTCCACGAGCTGTTGCGCCACCCAATTTATTTTTTATTATCGTTTCGGATGGTATCGTTTGGGCTTTCGATACCGATACCAAACGATACCAAGACATACTTCTGGTATGGTATCGGTATCGTTTCTGATAATGATACCAAACGATACCGAGACTTATTTCTGGTATAGTCTCGATATCGTTTGGTTTTCTGATTCCGATACCAAACTATACCGAGACTTTTCTGGTATCTTGATTCTTTTCCCAATACTTAGTACATACAAAAGTCGATATGAATCAATATTTTAACCTATCGATATTTCAACAAATCACCATTTTTCATTCTTACGAATCTTAAACCACAACGCTCTGCTTTGAAATGCTTGCATGGAATCAGGAATCAGCATATAAGCTCGAATCATACATTCTTGTCTGACTTTTTAACACGAGCTTAACAGTTTTCTGATGCTAGTCCAGTCCTTTAATTTGATTGATGACAATCCGAAGCAAGCTAAGCTCACTTTTAAACATCATTCCCCAAATTATTAACCGATCAAAATATCGGCCGTTTTCGAAAACGTTAAATCAAAGTCAATTATTGGATCGGAAAATGATCGCTGTTCCTTGACGCAGATTTTGCTATTATCAAGTATGCAATCGTCCTCCTTGCAGAAAATTGGTCTGATCAAGTCAATTTACTGGCAAACGAATTTGACGTTTATCACGCTCTCTGACTTTTCAATATCTTATTCATCAACTCCATTTTTTACTGCAAAGCTGTATATGCATCGCAGATGATGCTTTCGAATATTTCGTACCCAATCTATTTCAGTTTGGTTAATATAAAAGCAATAATAATTTGTCAATGTTTCCTACGTAAGTTCACCTTGTATCAACATTCACGACATGGTGGTGCCTTTCACAGAACGTGGCGTGCCATTTGAGGTACGGCCGGCGCCTTTCATTACTAGGCGCCAGGGGCATTTGCCCCTCTGCCCCACCCTAGGCACGGCCC
This sequence comes from Dasysyrphus tricinctus, assembly GCA_963921185.1. Classification (NCBI taxonomy): domain Eukaryota; kingdom Metazoa; phylum Arthropoda; class Insecta; order Diptera; family Syrphidae; genus Dasysyrphus; species Dasysyrphus tricinctus. The sequence goes on along the minus strand of OY992530.1, from coordinate 54,619,657 downwards.
TGCCGAATAGTGAAATTAATCTTTATTACATCGTTATGGAGATGAAATTAGATTATTACATTAATACTTCAAAAGCGTTTGATAGATAGGGTTTGGCATCAAGTTATCTCTTATTGAAAATGCGTACATTTAGTATTGATGAATTTTTTCATCGTTGGATCAGAAATAACCTTTCAGGCTGCTCAATACAAATTGTGTTTGACGGTTTTAAGTCAATTTACGAAATAAATGCTGATGTGCACCAAAGCTCTATTTTGTCTACGACTCCCTTCTTCATATTTTTCAACGATCTCCTTTCTGAAAATTCTAACGCATTAAATTGTTTCGCAGATGACAGTACCCTCGGTTTTTCATATTCATATCAAGAATAACTTCTTGTTCTTTGGATGTGATATTTGTGCATTTAGCGGCAGCTTATGATAAGCTCATTAAACTCTGATTTCGACAGTATTGAATAATGACGAATAAGAGACCATGTAGAATTTAAAAATTTAATTCTTCTAAAACTCAGAGATGTCTTTTGTCGTTAAAGCAAAATCCAACCCTAATACCGTACTCTATATGTGGCACTTGCATCGAGGAAACCAAAAAGCTTTTAGTTCTGGGTATGTACATCACAAACCACATTTTTTGGAATGGTCATAAATGTATTCAACGTTGCCAAAAATGATGCGAAGTGCTTAGGCTTTCTTTCTTTGCAAGAATATGATTTGGTCATAAGGGCAATATTCGTCCCTAGCTTGAGTACAATTCCTATATTTGGACAGGTTCTCCTCAAGATCTTGGATAGAACTTAAAACAGAGCTTCAACATCTCTTCATTTGCATCTCTCGGACACCACCGCTGCCGTAATAGTTAATGCCTCTCCAATTTCTATTTTTACCAACAGAGTTCTAATGAAATAGCCAGTTGCATTCCTTCCCTTTAACAATTCCACCGTAATACTCGTACTTCCAGGAATGCACATTGATCTAAACTTTGGACAACAAATACAGAGTTTTTTTTAATAAGCCAAATGACGCGAATGTGAACTGCTTAAGCAGACCCTATTATTTCCATTCCGTTTTAGATTATGTAGTACCTACTCAGAATTTCAAAACCAATTTGCATCGGTACCTGGTTTTAAGTTCTTCCCTTTTTAGTAAACAACAATATTGATATTTTCATAGACAGCCAGGCGGCAATTAAAGCCATTTGCTAAATCACCACAAAGTCCAAACTGGTCGACCGTTGCCGTAACGAGCTAAGAGTACTCAATGCAACGAACACAGTAACCCTAAGATGGGTTCCAGGACATAGGGATATTCACGGGAACGAAATGGCGGATGAACTGGCCAAAAGCGGTTCATCTCTTGATCCGAGCCAAATCGAAGCCTCTGTGCTCATGCCACTGGAGCAAGAAAAAAGTAGAATACACCAGAGTTTCTTAGAGGCTGCAAATGTCAGATGGTCATCCATCGACACTTGTCGGGTTTCTAGGAATCTATGGCCAAATATTTCAAAGAAAAAAACTGATTACTTACTCAAGCTAAGCAGGCCTCAATTATCTCTCATGGTTGGTGTCCTTACGGGCCACAACTCAATGGGAACCCACTTGAACAGAATGGGCATCAGCTCATTGGACTTATGTAGAGGGTGTCATGATGAAGAGGCAGAGGAGGGCTCCCCTCACTTCCTTTGCGAATGCCCCAGCCTAGCTAGAACCAGAAAAGAGGCCCTTGGAGAATATTTCTTCGACGAACTGGGCGACATCTCTGTCTTGCCACTAAAGAACATCCTGAAATTCATTCAGAACTCAGGATGGTTCAAGGAGGCCCCTAACACCTAAAACTTCCTATTAACTCCCTCCCTATCCCTCCTCACTAACCACCTATACCCCGGGGAGCGCAATGGATCCTACGAGATCCGAGTGAGATGGTGCGGCTTGCCGTATTATCACCCCTTCCAACCTAACCTAACCTTCCGTTTTTTCATTTACTAAAGCACACTATGTGTTCAATCATCTCTAGAGAGAGTAGTCAAAATCTTACACACAGTGCACACTAATTATAAAAAAAAATTGCTGTAACTCCATAACTCATTGTGGGGAATGTCAAATAATTTTGACGTCTTTTTACCATCTATGGTAGGTAAGTATAATATTACTTACATTTTGCCTCTAAATATTTTGTTTTAAAAATAGAATGATATTTAAACTTCAACTGACATAATTTTAAATGAGTCTACCCCCCGTCTCCGCTGATAAAAACCTTGCATACGCAGAATATTTCATTTTACTAAAAAAAATTGCAGAATTTTAAAAGCTGCAATTTTTTTCTTGCCAAAATAATTTAAAGACACTTTGAACAATTTCAATCCTTCTCTATAGATACAAAATTTCCTGGAATTTCATTTGTTTTTTCTTCAATTATTACTTACATCTTTAAATCTTTATTTTTTTTTTATCACAAAAATAAAATATTGTATAAGTTTTATGATTATTCAAATAAATTTTCTTGATTTAGAGTTCGAAATTTGCTGCCCTGTAAAGAATTCAACACGAAACAGTAGTCATTTATACATCGCGGATGGTGTGAAAAACATTTTTGTTAATGAGAAAAGTTTTCCAAGTTTATTTCAAAGATACTCTCTCAAATAATTTCCTTATTAGCTAGAAGAACGACACCGAAGTGTATAAACAAAATGGCTATAGATACCCACCCTTAGGGTGGATATAGCTAAGAAAGTGGGAAATTGTAGTAGATAAGTTGAAGTCACAGATTTCTTATTTTCCGCATCGAAACTCTCTGCGAGTTGAATTTATGTGCTTAAATTAACATAGAATTGCTTTTCAATTTGTTAATTTGGAATTTTTGAAAATCTTTCTTTAAAAAGTTCAAAGTATCTTTATAATTATTATTTTTATCAAGTATTTTTTAGTTTTTTATTTACTTAGAAATATTATTAAGATACTGGATGATTATTTTGTTCGATGATGGAAAATTTAAGGATATGACAAAAAATGCATTTCATGCATTATGACTTAATTTTCGTTTTTAGAAATCAAACTGGAATACAGTAATTGAAGGACTGGTAAATAAAAGCAGATACAAACGTTCTGGATAGTTATGTTCTATGTACATTTGCTTGTTTTCATTTTGAGTAAAATAGAATTGATTTTGATTGAAAATTCATTGAAACTTTCTTTCAATAAAAAGAAAATTAAAAATATGAACTTCTTTGTGTCTGCTTTATGACTGTCTTATATTCACCAGCTTCTCAAATATGACAGGATCAAGCTACATCCAAAAATAGATATATGAAATGAATTTAAAACCTTTTTCCTTGAATTAAAGTAGAATATAGATTTTAATTGAGGAATCTGTGTTTGTTGTTTGTATATTCTGAAAAAATTTAATTTCAATATCTTTTACTGCAAAATTTAATATAAATACAGTTTAATATAAGTTAATTAGATTTTCATAACATCAATTAAGGAATTTTGTGTAAATATAAATAAGAATTTTATACAAAAAATAAAATAGGGTCTGATGGAAAATTAGGTCTATATGCATGGCATGCTTAATTGACAGACCTGATCATACTGACTATGAAATACAAAATATTTTGTTCGATTTTATTGTTGGATATGTACTAAAGCCAAGCTAATGTATAGTTTCGATCTATCGCAAATTATAAATATAAATTTGGTGGCTCGACAGCTCGTGGAGAACCAGGGCCTAGCGACTTACAACTTTCAACCATTCCTTTCGGTGCGTGTTGTTGGGCAGGAATGGAGGGAACCTACAGTTTTTTTACCGAGCCCGAACGCACCGAAGCACTTATTCATGACAAGTATACTTTTGGAGGATTTGTTAGTTCCTCCGGATAAATCATTTCTGTGCTTAGGTGGCACGGTGGGGAATCGAACCCATACCTTCGGCATGACAGTCCAGTATGCCACGAGGTACTACATCTAACCGACAGCATAATGTATGAATAAATATCACTTTAGGGCTTTTTTGCATTCATAAAAAAAAATCGAGTTCGAGATTTGAATCAAACTTGTTATTACGATGAGTGGGATGACGAAAACTACTACTTTGATATTATATATCGTCCCCTGATTGCAAGAACTAGGTAACTCAATTTTATAAATTTTGGAGATAGCAGAGTTCATAGATGCCTAGCTACAAGAGAACGAGGGAAAGTTTAATTTTTATGTTTCCTACACTTCAGAAATATTCTATATTTGTCTAAAATAGAAAAAAATTGGACGATAAATCTTGAAAACTTTACTAAATAATACCGTTTTTTCCGGAATATTATAAATATTGAAAATTGAGTTACCTAGTTCTTGCAATCAGGGGACGATATGTGCAAATGTATTTTAGAACATTTGATTATAATTATAAAATGTTTTAATAAATATCCATTTTTAGAAAAAAAAAAGCAATCGGATAAAATGATTAAAGTTAGAGTTAGAAAATAGAAATAAGTTAAAAAATAGAAATAAGTTAAGCCCTTGCCGTCTATAAAAAAAAAGAAATAAATCATGAAAATAAAATACAAACACATCTCCATTGGAAAAAAGATTAATTATTATGTTTTAGGTTAGGAAGAAAACAAAATTAATTTTGAAAATGAGTACGTAGTGCTCTACGAAACTGTGCTTCGCCACTTACTATCCTTATGTGCCTTGGAAGGGAGTTCTTAAGTCGTATGGCGTTGACGAAGAACTGTCGCTCCGAGGTAAGACAAGCATAACGGGGATGTCTGAGATTTTGGGATCTATTAGAGGAGCCAAACTGTATCCAATTGAATAGACTACATGGTTCTTGAGTTTTAATTATGTTGAACAGCAATGCAAGGGTTCGAAAGCGCAGTAAGTTTTCAAGAGACATTTTATATATTTGGATGGAAAAATTTGAAACACGGTCCATTCTACGCAATCCGAAAATGTAACGAGTGGTATTGTTAAAAGCTTCATTAAGCCTTCGCCTGCTGACTGCGTCGCATTTACAATATATCTCACACCCGTATGTAAGTATTGGTATAACTAACGTTTTGGCCAATAACAAACGAGTTTTAAAAGGGGTGTAATATTGCGAGGATCATAACTTGCGGAGTACACCGTATACTTTGCCAACGGCAGCATTTATATGAGCATCCCAAGACAGTGTACTATTAAATAACATACCCAAATTTCTTGCAGTCGAAACATAATCAATGCGTGAGCTGTTTAAGTATAAGTTTGGAAAATATTCTAAGTTGATAGCCTTCCTACTAATAACTATGCATTTGGATTTAATAGGGTTCAAAAAGAGGCCATTAGATAATGACCAACGAGAAATTTCCTGAAGATCCCTACCAATTAAGTAGGCGCAGTTTTCAATGAGCCCAAGGGGACAACTTTTGTATAGTTGAACATCGTCAGCATACATTTGGATGGACGATTCATAAATCTGTGCGGGAAGCTCATTGATGTAAATAGAAAAAAGGAGAGGTCCTAAGATTGATCCCTGTGGGACTCCTCTAGTTGTTGGAAGGTAACTTGATATATTATTGCCAATGGAAACTGCTTGCTTTCTATCCCGAGGGTAGGATGATAATAAGAGAACTGCAAGAGTCAAAAAACCATAATAAGCTGACAGTTTATAACATACGTTAGTGTGATCCACAGTGTCGAATGCTTTAGAAAAATCAAGCAGTACTAGGAAAGTTACATGATCCTTATCTAAGGCAAGCCGAATATCTTCAACGATGTTGATAATAGCAGTAGTGCAACTATGCTTTTGACGGAAGCCAGACTGCTTAGATGAAAGGATGTTTTGAGCTCTGAGGTGGGTGTTGAGTTGTTTTTTGTACAATCCTCTCGAATACTTTTGATAAAAAAGGTAGTATAGATATTGGTCTAAGCTCATTTCTCCTCCCATTTTTCGGTATTGGCAATATTGTGTTAAATGTATGGGTTATATATGGCAGGATAATAGGTAATAAGGACTTTATGAATACGGATACGGAATGTATACCATCGATGCCTACAGCATTGGATTTGATGGATAAAAGACTTTCAACAATGTCCATACTTCCCACACATCTAAATTCGAATACAGAATCTGTTGCGTATCTGTTAGAAGAAACATCATCTAAAACAGAGGGACCCCTGGAAAGTGATGGAAAAGGTAGCGCCACGCGAGTTCCTGATTTAAGGATTCAACGTTGACATTTTCATTACATATTCGGTTTTCTCTACCTAAGCCCATCGACCTTAAGTTCTTCCACAGCTGACGCCTATTCATAGAAGGATTAAGCTTTCTATTGTACAATTGGATTTTTGCTGTTTTTATTTTATGAACCACTTTATTACGCAACCTACAAAAAATCTGATGGTGAATTTCCAATGGATAACGTTTCCATACACTATATGCCTGATCCCGTTGCAGCATGAGTCTTCGAATTTCATTGTTAAGCCACGGACGTTCACCAGCTGTAATAGTTCTGGATCTCAAAGGAACGTGTCTATTAAAGAGGTTGATAATATTTTTGTTTAAGAATTCGACTTGATCATCAGGAGAGTGTAAACTATAAACACATTGCGAATTGATATTTCGACAACTTTGCTCCAAATCTGAATAATTAATGTTCTTGAAATCTCTAAATTCGTAGGAACTATCGATATATTTGACCTTGAAGTTGCAAGCAAGGTAAATTAAGTCGTGTTTTGAGAATGCTGAAGCTGACGGTCATATAAAAGGACGTCATATACATTACTTACAAAGAAAATGTTTAAAAGTGTCTGCGAAGCACCAGAAAAATGTGTAGCAACGGTTGTGTTTACCGGTGTCAAATTAAAAGTGTTCATATCCTCGATGAGAGAAGTCTGTACTAAAAGATTACTGTTGAAATCTCCGCAAACAATGATCTTAGTTGGACTCAAGGTAATAGTTTCCAAAAGTATAAGCAATGGATTAACATCTACATCGTTGTTAGGTCTATAGACCGCCCCTACAAGAAGGCTACCCTCATATCACCAAAGATTTCTAAAAACAAGTACTCCAACTCACTACCTGCTGCAGACTTTTAGATTAATTTGCAGGCGATACCCTTGCGTACGTATATGGCAGCTCCTCCACCTCTCCTACCAAGTCTGTCAGCGCGGAAAAGGGTATATCCTCCTAAACAATACATTTGATCATTATTTTTTTTTCAGAAAACCACGTTTCGGTAACACAGACAATATCAACTTTTGATTCCTGGAATCGTACCTATTTACCATTCAATTTTTGTTCAGCAATTTCACATATTATAGTATCTTTCTTAAAAACGGCTCTCGAGGTTTCTTAAAAAAAATTAATAAATCACTTTTAGTAGGTGCTACCTTTGAGTGGAAAATTATTTTTCAAAAAAAAAATGGTTAGTACCTAACACATGTTTACAAATATCGGCTAACTTTTCGACGCATGAAAGTGAGAGTCGTTCTAAGGATAATTTTTTTACGCTGAACTCAAATCCGTTATCCGTTTTCTCCTATCAGCTCTGGTTTTCGCGATATTACCGTTAGAAGATGCAAAAAAAAAACCTTTTTCGCCATTTTTGGGGCGATGTAACTATGCAAATTAATTTAATTTTAGTTTAAGGTATATATTTCTGATATTACTAATCTTTATCTTCAAAATTCAGCTTTAATCGTTCCAATATCTCTTATCTACTTTTTGAGAGATATAAGATTAGTTATTAGTCCTCATCTGACTACATGTAATTTTAAAAGTGCTTTCTCTTTGGCTCACGTCGTTTTCGACAGGAGTAGGTAAAATATGTTCTAAAAAGAGTTTTTAGTGTAGATTTTAAATCTGAAATCCATTTTTTGCAATCAGCTCAACTTTTGGAAATAAATTTAAAAATCACCCGCATAGTTTCATAACCCCAAAAATGACGAGAAAAGATTTTGTTTGCACTTTCTAACGTTAATATCTCAAAAACCAGAGCTAACAGCAAACAATGGATAACGGATTTGAGTTCAGCACGAAAAATTAACCTTAGATCAACTCTTACCTAGTTGTGTCGAAAACCTTGTAAGCCTGTGAATTGTACCTCCCAAGGATTTTCTTCAAAGCGATGTGTCTTAATTTAATACTAAATTAGAGTTGGGTACCAAATTTTCAAAAAAGTATTGTTTGGATTTTAAATAAAATTTTATTTTTATTTAACTTAAATTTTTTTTTTGCAAAGAGTTTCTTACACTTATTATAAAATGTTAAGAAAAAATTAAATTTCATGAAAAAGTAATCATTCAATAGCAAATATTTCTGTCATGATTTGGAATTGTTTCGATATTACTCTACTTAAGATATTTGTATTAAACTTCATGAACCTAAAACTTGGCATATATTTTAGATCTCATTACTTTTTTTGGCTGACCTTTTACGCACAGGTTTCTTGTACATATATTAGAACTTGGCTCTTTTTTTAACATTAATATTTTTAACTTATTTTAACTTTTCGGAACTTACCTCGTTAATTATTAAGAATTATTTATAAATTCTTCTTCCCGACGTTTCGAAGAAATTTCACTCTTCGTGGTCTATTCAAAGTCACTCATTTCCTTACACAGAATAACATTTTAAAAAAGTGTTTGTATTTAATTTGTTTTGTTCTGCTGCGGCACACTATTTTGCCCCAAAATATTTTTCTTCGTTATTTAGTTTGACCCAAAAATCAATTATGTCACCCGCATCATAATATAGAATATAAGGCGGCCAACCGTCCCCCATTGAGGGGGACAGTCCCCCAACCGCAGTTGTAATCCCCCATTGCAAACATTAATAATATAGTCCCGCAAAACCACTTGAGCTTCCCCCATGTCCCCCATTCCTATATTTACTAATTCATTCGGCTTTCCAAGTCTTACCAATGTACTACTCTAATCTAGTCAAAATAGACATTTGAGGCCATGAGCGCAATAGTGGCCTAACTGCATTTTTCATTATTTTCAGTAGAGCACAAATAAGAAACGGGCTATTTTCAAACACTTGTTGCTTTAAAATAAAGAAACATAGGCTTGATTTTCTTTTTGAAATATGATCAAAAAATAAAAGATTTTTTGGTTTTGTATCCATGATCCTTCAAAATACCGTTATAACTAATTTTAAAGTCAGATAGGCCACTATTGCACAGAGGAAAAAATATAAAAATTAAAATCATGAAAAGATAGGCCAATAATTTGTAAATAAAACTATGAGTTTTTTCTTATTTTTTGTTTAAATACGTTGAAATTTAACATTTTTATTCACTTTCAGATGTGTTAGAATCCAAAAAAGTTTTTGTAGTATTTGTAAATTGTTACTCCTGTGATCGGTGTAAAAACTATGATGTATTAGCGGGTATTAGGATATAAAGTATCAAGGTTAAAGCTTGCTAGTAGAACGAGATCCCACAGCAGATTTTGAGTGTGAATGATACAAAAAAAGAAGTATAGGAGTTGACAGCTTGAGTAAAACTTATTCAGGAAATCAAGGTCTTGGCAGTCTACAACCGGGGCCTTAGTGATTAAACAGTGCATCGAAATCAAAATATGAATGCATTTCTCTCTAGATAATGATCACGGAATCTGAGACCATTTGAATCTATAGTAAGCACTGCCAGATCATTTAAAAAATTCAAAGTTCAAAGCGAAAAACGGGATTTTAAAACGGTTTGGCAGGGCGAACTATAAATACACTACACACAAATGATCTCGGCTTCCGTGATCAGAGGAGCATTACCCAGGAAGGGGTGAAAACCAATTTTGGCACAATTATTACTCTCGAAGTAATCACTTAATCCCCGGTTATGGACCGCAAGACTTTGATTTCTTGAATAAGTGTACCTAACTCAAGCTGTCAACTCCAATACTTCTTTTCTTGATACCATTCACACCAAAAATCTGCCGTGGGCTCTTAGTCTATAGGCTTATGCTTATCTTTTCAAAAAACAAACATATTGAAAAAAATTTTTTTAATGTTAAAACAATCACAACAAAAACATAAATGTTAAAAAAGGAGCCAAGTTCTTATGTGTACAAGAAACCTGTGCGCAAAAAGTCTGCCAAAAAAAGTAATGAGATCTAAAATATATGCCAAGTTTTAGGTTCATGAAGTTTAATACAAATATCTTAAGTAGAGTAATATCGAAACAATTCCAAATCATGACAGAAATTTGGTAATTAATGATTACTGATTAAAATTTGGTGGGTTCACTGGTCAAGTTTTCATACATTTTAAATTTGTGATTAAGTAAGTATTTAAGAGAAAACTTGCCAAGTAAATCCTCCAAACTTTAATGAGTAATCATTAGTTACCAAATTTCTGTCATGATTTGGAATTGTTTCGATATTACTCTACTTAAGATATTTGTATTAAACTTCATGAACCTAAAACTTGGCATATATTTTAGATCTCATTACTTTTTTTGGCAGACTTTTTGCGCACAGGTTTCTTGTACACATAAGAACTTGGCTCCTTTTTTAAAATTTATGTTTTTGTTGTGATTTCACTCCTTTTTGCAAAGATTTATTTCGCCAGGTGAAAGTCAAGCCCTACCAAAGTTTCATAATTCTACGACAACCGAAAGTGCTCCATGCAAATAATAGCAATTCTGAAAAAATGAGTGGATCGAACCCCTCCCCCCCCCCCCCCCCTGCATGGAAAATTCCAAATTTTCGATTTTTTCCCTTTCTAAGTACTTCAAGTCCTACCGACCTACCAATTTTCATTGTTCTACAACAATCGGAAAGGCTCCATATAATTTATAGAATATTTAAGAAAGTGGGTGGATGCCACGCCCCCTGAATAGAAAATTGCAGATTTTCGATTTTTTCCTTTGTATGTACCACAAGGCCTACCGTTGTGCGAAATTTCAAGTTTCTACGATGTCGGGAAGTGCTCCATAATTTTGATGATCTGTCAGTGAGTCAGTCAGTCAGTGAGTCAGTGAGTCAGTCAGTCAGTGAGTCAGTGAGTCAGTGAGTCAGTGAGTCAGTCAGTTACGGTTTTTGCGATTTTTGAAGTCCTATATCTTGGGAACTACTAATGCTAAAGAGTTGAAATTTGGTGAGCTACCTGTGTTTGATCAGTTCAGCAAATACTCCGAATTTGAAGTTTCTGACTTTATTGGTACTGAAGTTAGAGGGGGGTTGAAAATCGCCTGAGTTTGTTCCTGTAAAAAGGGTGTAGTGCCGCGAACTTGGCTGGGCACTACCGTGCCCTTTGATATGTAGGGACAAATATTGAAGCTCATGAATCTTGAGTAAGTTAACCTTCAGTCCTTCTCTTGATATCATTCTATTTGAAATTCCAATTTCAAAGTTTGGAAGAAGTGCTTTTTGGTATTTTGTATGACATAGAATGGTTTTTTTTTTCTCGCCGAGCGTATGAAACTTCACCTTTTTGGCTAATTGAGGGTGATTATCAGGGTACTGACCTATGTTTAGTTCATTGCATTGATTTCACCTGTGAGCAAATAGTTAAATAATTGACCTAACTAAAAGTTTCAAACAATAAAATCAAATATGCGAGCGCAATAGCGGTCTTTAAGTGAGATAGGCCACTATTGCACTCAAGCTTTTAATTTTTTTGTGTTTGGCCTAAGTATAAAAGTCCTGTAACTTTGTCAGGAAGACGTTTATTTGAAAAATTTTAGTGCAGAACTGTTTTAGTACACACAAATTCAATTTTTGTAATAAACTCAATTTGGATAAAATTGCAGTTAGACCACTATTGCGCTCACGGCCTGATTTGACCTAGCCAAAGTTCCGATAAGGCTGAAAATTGGTATAGACCTTCCTTTAGACATAAAAAATCAGCTGTAAAAAGTCCTTGTCAATCCCACTCGAGCATAAAAAGTTATTGAAGGTCAAGTGTCGAAAAAAATGGGTTTTCACCTATAACTTTCAAACGGTAAATTCTATTGAAAAGTAGTATGACTAAATTTTGTAGATAAGGCAATTTTCTGCAAAAAATATTAATACACATTTTTTCGTAAGACAGATGGTTTAGGAAATAGAGCTGTTTAAAAAATAGTAAATTGACGAAAATATCGGTTTTTCGGGTATAACTCCTTAAGTAACGTTTGTAGACTATTTAACTCTACACGAAATTATAAAAAAAAAAATCCAAAAATGTACCGTTAAAAAGTTATAATTATTTTAAGAATTTGGTCAAAAGCAAAAATAATGGTTTTCTGATTATTACTCGTAAATGACGAAGTTGTTCAAAATTAATGTATGCTCAGTTTGTAGACGTTAAAATATGCTGCTTAAAAGGTTGTTACACTTTTTCCTTACGAGTGGTCGGTCCCCCATTGGGTTTTTAAAAAGTTGGCCGCCTTAATAGAATAGGATAAATTCCATCAAGAAGAATGAGGTTGACTGCATTCAGTACCTAATAGAATTATACAAATATTTTGTGGATCACATTTACATTTATTGAATGATTTTTTTTTCTTAAAACCAAAAGTGCAGTAGATTTTATTTAACGGCAGTAGATTTATCTTTCGAACAAAATGCAGTAGATCTACTGCAATTGCAGTAAAGTCACAACCCTGCTCCCGTCCCCTTTGATAATTTTCAGTGAGTTCTTTCACTGAGTGTTGTATGTATAAGTCAGTAACCATCGACAAAAACCAATGCGTCTTATATTGGGTATGGTGGTATCATTAGTGCTTGCTTGCACGTGAAGGATGAAAGTTTTCAAATGTGAAGAATATTATTCTGCAGATTCTGTTTTCCTCTTTGTGTTTTTCGTAATTCCATAATGAAAGACACGATTCGATTTGTTGAATTGGATAAGAGAAGGAACAAAAAAGAGAACGTCAATTTTCTACACCGAATATTTTCAAATATTTTAAAATATTTCATCCCCTCTCTCTTCTGAAAGTTACCTCGCTCACCATCCCCCCCTGGGCAAGATCGAACGAAGCATCAAATATGAATTTAAAAAAGTGTTATCAAATTATGTTTATTGGTTCTACGATTGTAAAATTTTTACTTGGCAGCGAAAAGAGGACTTAACGTTTGCATTTTCCTGATGATGAATAAAACAGGTTCATATGGGAGCAGACAAAAGCTGCATCGTCGGCCGGCCGCCGACTTGATTCAGTGAAGAAAAGTTCGACTATGCACAAATTGGATTCAAATCGACCGATTGGAAAGCATATATTCCATTCCTGCCAACAAACACGCCCACAGGAATGGTTGTGAGTTGTAAGTCACTAGGCCCTGGTTCTCCACGAGCTGTTGCGCCACCCAATTTATTTATTTATTTTATTACTATTCGGTTTTAAATGTCCGATCTTCAAGGTTACGGTCTTTGATTAAAAGATACATTTTAGGCTACATTAATATCATACCATTTTTAGAGAATAGTCCAAATATTCCATATGCGAGCAGTTTGAATTCCAAATCGATTTTTTTTTTTTTAATGACAATTTGAAATATTATGTTAAAAAAGTTATTGCCCCAACCCTCCTCTACTAATTGTTAAGAGTTTTTTATACTTTAGTGTAACGGGAGAGGAGGCAGGGGTAGTTGTCTAAACTTCCCACCTTAAAATTGATTTTAATTTTTAAAATATAACAAAATCTTAAAAATATGTACATGTAAAAATATGTACATCTTTAAAATAAAATATAATGAGAAAAACCAAGAAAGGAGAATGGGCATTTTTGGGCGTAAGCGGCCATTAATGAAATTAGTGTCAAATGAAAGGTATGCTACTCAGGAACAACTTTCACTATGGACGTTACATTGCATTTCATTTAGAAAAGAAGATATTTCAATGTTTATGTAATGCAATTGCATTGAGCAATATTGCATAGTGATTATATTTTTAGTGGAAGTTATAATTTTTTCTAACTTTATAACGTCTACTGATACTGTATTAGTGTGTTTAACGGGGTTTCAGAATATCCCAAGGACGCGTTACGGGTTTTTAAACAGACCCAGTACATATACGTATTTCAACAACTTTGTAATTTTTTTAAACATATTATTTTACTCAGGATTTTTTAATATTGTGAGGATTGTAATATTATAGTTTTATGGTAAATGTTCTTATTAATGATGTTATATGGCCATTTTTATAAACAAATATTCGTGAGACTGTCTAAATTTCTTGTTCCACTTTCTTTTCTAGTTTTGAATTGGTCAGAAGCCAGAAACTTAGTAAAACTTTATTAAAGTCATAGAACAAAAATGCATTTTTTTCGGTTTTGAAGTACACCACAATGAAAAAATTTCTGCACGGCGATTGTAGGACTAAAACACAAACAAAAATAACAAAATCGTTCTTGGCCGCTCACGCCCATGTTTCATACAAATTTGCCCATTCTCCTTTCATACTTAAATTGTGATTGAGAGTCCTTTTTTTAAATTAATATTTATAGTCCAGTAACCTTGTAGTTTCATAGTTATTTTTTGCTGAGTTATTTATGATGTTGGCCTAGTATTAAATCTGATTTTTCGACCTCGAGCGCCGAACGCAACATTGGTAAAAATCCAAAAAACCGCGAATTTTTCGCGGTTTTTTCACTTATTATCTATTTTAACCATAACGCCTTAACTTCCGAATAAAACATTGCTCTACGATTTCAACCTTACTAAATTTGCTTCAATTTGAGTCCAAAACCGGTTCTGTAGACATAACGGTTTCCAAGGGACGGCATTTCAAAATATAGCAATAAAAAATTTAAAACAACAAGTGGTATATAAAACAGTATAATAACAAAAACATGGTCTTTGACATAATATGCTGCATCAAAGCAATAGAGCGTGTAGATTGGGCCAAAAGAAGAAAACAATAGTACCGGATGGGGGTATATATCCCCCCGTTTAGGCGGGATGGGCAATTTTAAGAAAAGTTGACTTCAAATAGAAAAATAACCATAAAAATACAATAGTAATATCTGGACGAAAATCCATTCCTCATCTCAAAGCCAGAAATCCATTCTTTAATTTTTTTAAATAAAGTTTTTTTAGCTGATAGTTTTTGAAAAATTTACTTTCAAACTCAAAATTTTGAGAAAAAGACGATTATTTTTTGTTAATCTATTTTTTTTTTTTTATTTCATGGTATTATGTACTATTTTTGATTTTGATTTGCAATGCCCTTATTAATTCTTAGTTAAAAACTGAAAACCAAATGCTAAAATGACTTCTAGTTTTTGAGAAAACTGAAATTAACATGATCAACTTCACTGTTTTCAGTCTAGTATCCTTTTTCTTCGGGGTGGGAGGGCTCTGCCTCAGATGCGGTAGTTCTGATTTTTAGATGAGTTGTTTATGATGTTGGCCTTAGCAATAATCCAAATTTTCGACCTCGAGCGCCGAACGCAACTTTGTGAAATACGCAAAAAAACCGAGAAATTTTCGCGGTTTTTTCAGTTATTGGCTATTTTAACCTTTAAAGCCTGGTTTTCGATTATAAATTTGCTCTACCATTTCAAAATAATTAAATGAGCTTCAATTTGAGCTAAAAATCAATTCAAATTGTGAATTTTTTCATCAACTTTTGAATTTAGAATGATGCAAATCGAATTGAAGGGGGCTTATTCACCCCTTGTGTGAAATCGTTTGCCCCTTTTCAATGATTTTTGTATACTGTGTAGCGTGTCATGTTGGCTTTATTTTAAGATCTTAATCATGAACATCGGATGAGTAGAAACGGAGTTATGATTTTTTAAAGTCAACCATATAAAACTTGAACTAAAACATTCGCTTCAGATAACTCACTGGTGGGTACTGAACTGAGTACTGTTTTAGTTCGAGTTTTATATGGTTGACTTTAAAAAATCATAACTCCGTTTCTACTCATCCGATGTCCATGATTAAGATCTTAAAATAAAGCCAACATGACACGCTACACAGTATACAAAAATCATTGAAAAGGGGCAAACGATTTCACACAAGGGGTGAATAAGACCCCTTCAACTCGATTTGCAGCATTCTAAATTCAAAAGTCGATGAAAAATTTCACAATTTGAATTGATTTTTAGCTCAAATTAAAGCCCATTTAATTATTTTGAAATGGTAGGGCAAAGTTATAATCGCAAACCAGGCCGTTAAGGTTGAAATAGCCAATAACTGAAAAAACCGCGAAAATTTCTCGGTTTTTTGCGTATTTCACAAAGTTGCGTTCGGCGCTTTAGGTCGAAAACTTGGATTATTGCTAAGGCCAACATTATAAACAACTCATCTAAAAATCAGAACTACCGCATCTGAGGCAGAGCCCTCCCACCCCGAAGAAAAAGGATACTAGACTGAAAACAGTGAAGTTGATCATGTTAATTTCAGTTTTCTCAAAAACTAGAAGTCATTTTAGCATTTGGTTTTCAGTTTTTAACTAAGAATTAATAAGGGCATCCCAACTAACAATTTAACTTGTATAAGGTTCGATTTTTCGAATTTAGTAACTATAGCTCGCATAGAACTAACATTAGCCTTTATTATTCAAGCCAACCGTTTTCCAATATTAATTTTTGAAAATAGCCTGTTTAATGACTCTTAAATTGAAATTGGCAAGTTGTATACAAGACTTGTATGCTTTAGTATAAAAAGGCCTGTTTAAGGCCTGTCCAAATTGTTTTACTGAAAGTAAATAAAAACATTTTGTATACGGCTTGCTTAAATAAGCGTGTTACACCCAGCAGCATGATTTGACATTTCTCTGTAGTTGAAAGTATTCTGCAGCGGGCTTAGCAAATATTCGAAAGTGTTCGTCATTCATACCAAATAGATTAAAAACAAATAATTACTAAAAGGCGTATTTATAAAAAATAGTGAATAATTAATAAGAAGTTATTAAAATATTAAATGAACTTCGTTTTCAAGTGCCCAAAGTCGATTAACAATATGAAACGCGCGCTCGCCAAAGTGTTCCTCGACTGATGTGTTTCTTGTATGAGTTCGTGTTGTTTTTCTAATTTAAATAAATGCACAACTATTTTTGTTTATATTTGCAAACTTTTCTCGTAAATATATTTGTTTTTAATCTAACAGAATTATGCAAGAAAAATGAATGCACATTTGAATATTTGTTATGAGTTTGTATGTACATAAGTTTGTTTATTTTTTGCCTCAAATCTACTGTCAAATGGCACACGCACAATCCCAAAAAAATTTATTTTCTTGCAAATATCTTCCAACCAAAAAAATTGTTATGATATCATTGTAAGGAATTCGGTATTAAATCATTTACAACTACTATGTTTTTTTTTAAGTAATAATGACATTTTTTGTAATTTGTTTTGAAAGATAAAATAAAATGTTTAAGGCAAACCTATTGAAATTAGCCTTTTTTCTTGAATTATTTTGTTTTGCTTGTGACAGATGTTGCCCTCTGTAAGGAAATATAAAGTTTTTATAAAATGTTGGTAACAAACTTTTAGAAATGATTTCCTTCTTTCGTGAGCTATTTCGATTTGCTTCTGACAGATGCACAAATGTTGCCCTCTGTAAGAACAAAAATACTTTTTATAAAATGGTAGCAGCAAACTTTTAGAAATGATTGCCTTCTTTCATGAGCTATTTTGTTTTGCTTCTGACAGATGCATAGATGGTGCCCTCTGTAAGAAAATATATGGTTTTTATAAAATGTGTGTAGCACATTTGTTCAAATGATTGCCTTCTTTCGTGAGCTATTTCGTTTTGGATGTGACAGCTGTGTCCCTCTGTCAGGAAGTATATAGTTTTTATAAAATGTTAGTAGTAAACTTTAACAAATTATTGCTTTCTTTCGCGAACTATTTCGTTTTGCTTGTGACAGATGTTAAATTTAAGCATGAATGAATCGCAGGTACTTGCTGTTATAAACAAATAAATGTTTACCCAAAACATAAAGACGAGATGAACGATTGTAAGGATTTAAGTTTTTCTTTCAAACGACCAGAAAATTTATAATCAAAATTTTGGTTCAATAGAAATGGAAGTATAACGTGTGATATTTTAAAATCATTTATTCATTTATTTTCAAAGTTCTTTTCATAAGAATGTATAAAAAATGTTAAATATTTAAACATTAACTTGAAGGATGTGGTAGGTACTTTGTATGTTTTCAAACACTTCAAGAATCAATTGATTCACACTTAAAACAAAAAAAAATACACAACAAGATTCAAGAAAAACGAATTAGGTTTTTTTTATAAAACCAGCACATAGCATTTGTTACTCTTACTCATTTCTTGATGGTAAAAGTGTATAGGCTGTGAAGTATGCGTCAAGTGTATCAACTCATTAAAATGTTTACATGACTCTTCTGAATTGGAGATGGCCTAGTGGGTTGCGCGCTAGATCGGTAATCGGAAGGACGTGAGTTCAAACCTCGGAAAAGTCATGTAAGTTAGTAACATTTTTTCATATAAAATAAAATTCTTCACATTTCAGAACAAAGAATAACGCAGTTCAAGACCCCTCCTGTGGAGAAAATAAACCCAAAAAATAAAATTAATAAATATTAAATAATTGAAAGCAAACACATTTTTTTTTTCAATACAACTGCATTGAGTGGCTTTTATAAGGCCTTAATGCAAAGTCTATATATGGCCTTTCAAAGGTCTTATTAACAAGCCATTTGCTTTCGTATAATTACTTGTTAAGTAGAGCAATATTTTGCCTTTTTTAAGGCCTTATTACACAGTTGATCGGAAGCAATTTGATTGTATAGCACTTGCGATGACAGGTTTTAAGGGAATCAAATAGCTTATTTAATGTCAGCCAAAATGATTTGTATAAGGTCTGTTTTAGTGTCTATAGAAGCCAGAAAATAGCTTGTATTAACACTTAAACAAGTTAAATTGTTAGTTGGGATTGCAAATCAAAATCAAAAATAGTACATAATACCATGAAATAAAAAAAAAAAATAGATTAACAAAAAATAATCGTCTTTTTCTCAAAATTTTGAGTTTGAAAGTAAATTTTTCAAAAAACTATCAGCTAAAAAAACTTTATTTAAAAAAAATTAAAGAATGGATTTCTGGCTTTGAGATGAGGAATGGATTTTCGTCCAGATATTACTATTGTTTTTTTATGGTTATTTTTCTATTTGAAGTCAACTTTTCTTAAAATTGCCCATCCCGCCTAAACGGGGGGATATATACCCCCATCCGGTACTATTGTTTTCTTCTTTTGGCCCAATCTACACGCTCTATTGCTTTGATGCAGCATATTATGTCAAAGACCATGTTTTTGTTATTATACTGTTTTATATACCACTTGTTGTTTTAAATTTTTTATTGCTATATTTTGAAATGCCGTCCCTTGGAAACCGTTATGTCTACAGAACCGGTTTTGGACTCAAATTGAAGCAAATTTAGTAAGGTTGAAATCGTAGAGCAATGTTTTATTCGGAAGTTAAGGCGTTATGGTTAAAATAGATAATAAGTGAAAAAACCGCGAAAAATTCGCGGTTTTTTGGATTTTTACCAATGTTGCGTTCGGCGCTCGAGGTCGAAAAATCAGATTTAATACTAGGCCAATATCATAAACAACTCAGCAAAAAATCAGAACTACCGGACCTGACGCAAGGTCTAATATATATAGTTACTGGACTATTACATGTGTGTTTCTTTTTGAGACAGTACTTTCACTAGAAAAACTGTGAATGGTATGGCCCCGGGATTTCTGATATCTGTCTTCCCCTCTTGTGAGCTAATTTCGTGACTGTCCATGTCCACTTGTAAGCTTAACTCTCTAGAGCTTCTTCCGAGCTGCTTGCCGTCTTTTTACCCTCAAATGAACTCGCATCTTAAGATTTTGCAATGCACATGCGTTTCGAGTGCGGAGCTGTTCGTAGTGATGACTCGAAAATCATGTGTGGGAATAAGAACATACCGGTGTGCCGTTATGCTTTCCGACAAGCGAGGTGGTGTTACGCGGATTTAGAGGGAATTCGAAATTCAAAAACAATGTAAAGACACCATGCTCCAGCCACAAACTGTAAACTTCATTTCATGGAGTTCCAAAGTACACACTGTTCGAGGCACTGGCAGTTATGAAAGCTATAGCAATTTGTGTCTTGCTGTTCGCCCTCCTCCCCTACATTGTAATAACACTTAAAGGACATGGTAGCTCCCAGCCAAGTTATGGCTCTACAACACCCTTATAACAGGAACCAACTCATCACACCATTTTCAATCCCCCGAAAATGCTACTAAATTCACCCGTGCATTTCTGAGAGAATGGTCACACTAGGTCTTTTTCAATATGTTTTGTATAACTCGGAAACTGAGCCAAATTTGACAGTTACACATATAAAATTTTTTGTTCAAAACTGAATCTCTATCAATATACATAGAAGGTTTAAAAACAAACTTAAAGTTAACAAAAACTAACCTAAAAAATCAAAGATTTATAAATACTTTAATAAATTCCGCATTAGTGTTTTTGGAGTAAGGATAGGCTCAAGACATGAATAGAAAAAACAAAGCAGGAGGCTCATGGTTTTAAAATGGCATGTTCAAAAATGCATTTTTATTCGTTGTGAAATTTGGATTTATAAAGAAAAACAAAAAACATATTCATCTGTACGAGACGAGTTCTTAATAATATTATGTTTAAATATTTAACTGTAAATAAATAATCTTGAGTTAACGGTAATATCAATTAATCAATATTAATAAGTAATCAGTGTGTAAAATTGATAACCCAAATACAAATAAAAAATTCAAGTATGTATAATACTCAATCACTTTAAGTTGCTGCTCCGCGAACTAATTAAGTTAAATAACCGCAAGCTCCTCTGAATGAGATGCTGATGGCAGAGTAAAGAAAATAACCAACACCTACACAAATACCCGGAAAGGATGGAGTTCTCACGATTTAATAATAATGATGCCTCAGAAACATGAATCGTTTAAAACATAACTGATGCAGGTATAGTATAGTATTATGAACGTTGTACCTGGCGTATGTTGGTTGGTTTTGGCGTTATTGTTTGATTAGCCTTAAAGCAATATTTCCTTGTTATGAAATTGAAATTATATACTTGCTAAACAGCCTATAAGGAAAATGTATACTATAGACTTTCAATTCCATAATCATTATAATTTCTGCTATTTAACATCCATGTTAGTATTGATAATGGAATATGGCAGTACATAATTTCGCGAAAGGGATGCAAATTCAAATGTATTAAAGTAAAATCCGATTACATATTACGTTTCTTAAAGCAATTACGTTTCCACCTATTCTGTGCACCAAATTGAATAATATTTAAGGTGAAAAACATTTGTCTTGGCCTAAGCCACCTATTGAGTTATTTATTTACCCTTAATTAATAAGCTATATAGGCCTAGAAATGGAAAATAATTATTTTTGGATGCAAATATCATTTGCATGTAAATAATGCCTTGAGGTGAATATGTATATTTTTTGGAAGTGTAAGCCAACCATCAAACAAAAATATTTTATTCACCACACCTTTTTTCACAAGCAAAACAATTGGTGGTCCATTGTTTTGCATAACATTCCATGGTAGCAAGGGTTTTATTTTGCATGAAACTGTAACCAATCATGCAAACAATTAATTTTGCATTTCAACTCATTTATTTTTGACATGCGAGAATTTTTGCGTGGATTTTTTCATGCGCACGGGAACTGTAAACTAGGCTAAAAGCACAAAAGGATACATTTTACTTTAAATCTGCGCTAGACCAAAACGAGACATGTGCGAGATGAACTTGCGCCACTTGCGAAAAGAAGGCAAAGATTATTTTTTCTTAAAAATCTAATTGAAGTTATAAAACTTTAAGTTCATAAGTTCTACTCAAGCATTTTTTAATCTGATGTAATTTTTCCCAGAATGATGAAAAAATCATAACAAAAGCAGTCTGCCAAAGTATTCGTCAAGGAATATCCCCTGCTTTTTTTGAAATTGAGACTAATGAGGACATTTTTAATTTACATAACTCAAATTACTCTCGGTTAGGGTGTAAAGTACCCACGTTACTCAAAACACTGGATTTAATTCAAAAACATGTCTTTTGAGGTGTGCCTGAAGAGATTTTGGTCTATTTTTTTTTTCAGTGTCACTAGCTGATCAAGAGTCGCGTAATGGCTTTAAAAAAGTGAAATAATTGCGGAATTTGTATGGAGATTTTTCATTGAAAATACTTTCTGCCAATGGTTTTTTTTTCGATCAAATGAACCATAAAGTCTAATAATAATAATTGTTATGAGGGGAAGGGCAGACATATTCCTAAATGATGGACAAAAGTGGAACTGTTATGTTTCTTGGTGGCACCTGTAAATTATTTTTGTCCTTCAAATAAACAATAAATTTAAAAGAGACAGATGATTTGTCTCAAAAAATATGGTGTTTTTCTGCTTTCGGAAAAAAGTTGAACTTAAACTTTGATTTTTTGTTTATTTCTTCAACAATAAATGATTGTCAAATGAGTTCGTCAAGGGATTTGTGTCTATCTTTTTGGATTACCACTTTTGATAGTGTCCTAAAACGTATAACGTTCAATTAAATGTTACGCAAGTGACTTGACTAGGGTCGGCTAATTTCCACTTTTGATCGCATCTGCCACCAATTTTCTAACAACAAAAGAATTTGCCTTTTTAGTTTTGGTTATAAATCGGTTCCTACTTACTTGGGTATAAATTACAAACGTTACGCAAATGAAGTGACTTGCCTCATTTTTCACCTTTATGTCAAATTGTTCACCAATTCGTCACGTGTTTAGGTAGACTGACAAGCGGTTCCTGGTTCAACACATCAAAGGCTATCCATTGATATGCCTTGCAATATTACGCAAGTGACTTGACTCTTTATCTCGCTAGCTTTGGATGGAGCAACACTGCAACAGCTTAATATACTACGTTTTCATAAGAGCCGGAATCAGGTAATTTCTAACGCAAAAGCGTTTTGATTTGTAATTTGGTAATTTTGTTTGACAGCTCATTTTGAATTTCAACTGGTTGTTAATCGCTTTTTGTTGTTGTTTTTTCTGTCTCCATCCATTGAGCTTTGACATTTTCATATAAAACCTTTTCAGAGCTTTTCAAACTGTGGCTTCTTGGGAGTGTTCTTAAAGTTTTGACTTAATTTCCAACTTAATTTCAAATTTTGTTGAAATTATCTCTGTTCGAAATGTGAATTTGTATGGGAAAGGAGATGATTTCTTATCGAATTTTGAAATATTCAACAAAATTACATCATTTGGCCTAATGAAAACGTATTATAACTTCTTTAATCAAATTGGATTTATTTGCAGCAAAAGTTTACAATTTTTCATATATGTAGTTCGTAGGTTTAGAATTTGCTGCTCTCATATCCACTCAACTGTGTAAATCGTTTAAAATTAAGAAAATATAATTCGATAAATGAGTTTTGGTTGACGAAAGCTTTCGAACTTAATTTAACTTTGTTCATAGAAAAATTATTAAGCTTTGAAACGCAAAGAGGCGTTGTGGGGCCCCTTACAGCGAGGGGCCGTGTGCGGTGGCACAAATAGCACAAGTCTTCCGCCACCTGTGTCTTTATGTGACTAGAAACAGGCTTTATTCCGTGATCTTGAATGAAAAGTTTACAATTTTGAAGACTACAGAAAGGCAATTAAAATGTTTGTCTTTTTCAACTTTTATCTTTTTGAGGGGAGATTTTAAAAGCTACAAATTTTGAAGAACGGAGGTACTTTTTGATATGGAATTTAATTAAAAATTTATATTTCTTACTTTTGGTTATACGGAGAAAGTAACAGTTTCACAAAGATTTCAACTATAATTTAATAACTCTTATATCTACAGATATCACTCTTTAAATTGCCTGCTCTGGTTCATTGCCAAATCCATTATTATCTTCCACCAGTGAAAAATTCCCGTTATCTTATTACGTCCTCTAAATTAAATTGAAATGGATGCGTTAAGAAAATCATAGCTGCGGCGTATGTTAGTTTGATATTGAAGTATTTAAAAAAAGAACGGCTACATTTGAAAAAAAAAAAAAATTGTTTAGGAGGAGCGAAAAATTTCATACTCAAGGGGTGATTGAGTTACCCGTCATTAGATTCTTCGGCATTGTATACTCAAAATTTGATGAAAAATTTCAGAACTAAAATTAAAAAAGAAAAGAAAACAATATTTACCTTCACACAAATTGCTGAAACTTATTTTTTAAGGAAATATCCATCAGAAAAATAGGGTTGTATTTAAAAATTATTCAAATTTTCTTTTATCCAAATTTATTAAGCATGAAACATTCATCAGAGAAATAGGGCTGTTTTAAGAATTCAAATCTTGTTTAATCAAAAAAAAAAAATAATTGACATGTTTCAATCTATTACTTCAGATTCCAAACGGATCTTCAAGACAGAAGCTGTTAATGCACAGCCATTAAAAATATATGAGATTGATGAAATGAACTTAATCACAACTAGCTATAAATGAAAACTTTGAAAAAAATCTTAAAACTATTTGTTGATTATTTCACAATTTTTTAAATACAAATTTTTTTGGTTGGTTGGTTCTAAGGAGGTTTTATTTTAAATAATTGAAAAAATGTTTTTATTTTGAGAAAAATGGTGATATTCTTAATTGCCATGGTACTGCGGGCCTTTTTTGAATCTTTGCATCCTGTTCGTGCGGAATTGTATGGCCTAATTTTTGTGAAAAACAATTCTTATGTTTTTTTTAAATGCATTAATTTGTGGTGGAGTATTAACGTACAGACTTTATCTTTGAAATCACCCAAAATAAATTTAATGGTTTTCAGTCGAATTATAAGAAAACACTCTTATACAGGATATTGATCATGCAATAGATACATTAAGGGTATTCATGCAACGTCGTAAGTTTACAAATTTTGTAAAATGATAAGTTTACGAAAAAGTTTGCATGAACGACCTTTTTATTAATTTGGTTAAATGCTGTGTAATTGAATGAGCTGTTCGTTAAACGTCAAATATTTGGGCGCGTTCGGCTTGGGTCGAGGAGTTGGTTTTGCAGATAATGCATTATGGTCTGTACCTGTACAAATATATATTTGTTTTAATAGATACGTGTAGTAAGTAGTCCTGTTAATTCAATTATATTTGTTTTGTATTGGAATAAATACATCAATGCCATTCTTTTTGCTGGAATCTCAATACCATTTCAACTCAACTCAAGTGACAAAAAACCTGGATTAAAACCCACGAAAAGTTGCTTTCCAAACAGTCAAAAGAAGAAGTGAAAAATATTCCACTTAAGTAAAATGAATCATCCCTCTCTTTTTCTCGTTCCAACTTCAACAAATGTCAGTTTTATTCCCGTGAGATGAGTATGGTTTTCATGTATTCGCTCATTTTCACCCGACCACTTCAGTAAACTATCAACAATTATTATAGTTCTACCTTAATATACATGACAATAGTCGCGTTGTAAGTTAGAAATATATTAGTCGCAAGCTCACGGCAGTGGTCAGACGAAAATAAGCGAATACAAACAAATCATATGTTACGCCCATAATGTACTTTTCTTCATTTTCGTTAACTTTTGTTTTCGGAAGTGAATAGAGCGCCCCCGAGTAGACTTCACGAAAGTGAAACAGAAATTTGTTGAGGTAGGAACTAAAAAAAGAGAAAAATTGAATTATGGCTTAGTTCTGATTTTGAGAGTTAAGAAAGATACTTTGCATTGGCTAATGACATCTGTTTCTAACAGCTTCCGACTATTCAGAATCTTCCAAACCAGTGCGAATCATTCGTTGACCACAACAAAAACATTAATAACAACACGTTGTTGTAAATGAAAATAACACATTCGTCGTCGTCAACGAAAGATTCGCATTGGTTTGGGTGGGAATTTATAGTTCTACCTTAATAATTTACGAAAAGTAGCTTTCCTAAAGGCTATCCCAAGCCAACACGAAATTAAAGTGAATGATCTCAATACTAAAAAACAACAAAAAACTGTCTTTGTGAATGCTTCGCTATAATTTCGCGTTGGTTGGGCAGAGCCTATAATCGTTGAGTAAATGTAGACCTTTTTATTTTTTTTTTTTTTTGTAAACTACGTTTTAATTCACAACTTTTATCACCAACTAATTGCAATGCAATAATTATAGAACACATTCAGAGCTTTTTTAGTTCTCCGAGATATCATTTATATCATGTTTCTAAACATGCCTGATTCTTAAAGTCACAAACACGCCTAATTCAATCTCTAAAAGTCACAATGACGTTTGTATAAGTTTAACCAAATATTTGGTTAATTTTCCACAGCTAAATCCTTGGATAAAATTAACCAAATTGTGTAAACCATTTCCCATACAAAATTTGACAGTTCATTAACCAAAAGATAAAATTAACCAAATCGTAAACTTATATAGTGTTTTACGCAGTTGCATGAATACCCCTTATTGTTTCCAAAGCTGTGTGACCTTCAGCGCTGGCCGTCCAGGACTTTCCAGCAGACCTCTTTCAGATATCAATTTATATACGTTCCTACATTCCATTTTCATTTTAAGCAAATGAGCCAAGAACCAGATACTTTGCTTCTGCAATAAATGACTACTGAACTGTTTTTATGTTGGAATTAGAATATGTTTAGGGTAGGGGTGCCCCTCAAATGTGAATCCTAGTTGGCGCGATGGGGGGGGGGGGGAGCTGCCATCATGGAAAACACGTTTTATCAAAAATATTCCGTGAACCGTGCATTGTACGACAAAAATAGTATTTATTTTCTTATGAAAGCTAATATTCGCTTTTATGTATTTGTTTTTTAAATCAAGTTTTTTTTTTTGAGAAAAGTTTTTGTGAAATTAAATTTTAAAGTCAATATTTTTGAAAAGTTGATAAGTTTAAATTTAATTTATTAATATAGTTACGCAACTTTAATCTACCGGGCATCTGATTAGGTTAAGAGATTCTGTTTTTGCAAATGACATTTTGTTTTCAACTTGTTTACAAATGAAAACAACCTGGTAATTTGAGATAATTTAGATTTTAATAACTTGCTTTAAATTCTAAGAGCCAAAGACATAAAAAGTCAA
The DNA here is from genome assembly GCA_963921185.1 of Dasysyrphus tricinctus. Taxonomy (NCBI): domain Eukaryota; kingdom Metazoa; phylum Arthropoda; class Insecta; order Diptera; family Syrphidae; genus Dasysyrphus; species Dasysyrphus tricinctus. The sequence continues at coordinate 54,592,673 of OY992530.1, read as the reverse complement.
GTGATTTGAATTACATTGTAGTTCATATTAATAATAGCCTTTAGCCTTTAGCCTTTATTTGGTTTAACCAATAACAGGTGTTCATTACATTTTTTACATCGATTTATTTCAATACCTATTGATCGAAGGAAAAAAGTGTGCACACAACAAATATTTAGCTTGCAATTTTGAACAATTGTTGTCATAGGTCAAGTCTATAGTTAGTCCCTTAGAAGATAGAGAGCAATGAAGTTTCCAAAAACCGCTCAGGCTTATGTGTTTACCTGAGTGGTTTTTGGAAGTTTGACTTTTCACTTATCAATGTATAGATTTTAAAAGGTCGAATTTCGACCACAGAATGGATACATAAATGCATCAATAGCCACTTAGATCCCATTCTGAATTCTTCAAGTTGATGACAAAACTATTGAAAAGCCGACGAGCGTGTTCGCGTAAACGTCAAATGCCTTTGGAAGTAAATTGACTGATGACAGCAATATTTGCGTTAATAAATGACGATCATTTGAGACTCTTGACGATCAAATTGATTTGAAAAAATATTCAAGCTAACTCAAATAAGTGATTGAGATTTTCAGTGTGTATCGAATTTGTATAATTAAAAAATTTCAAACGAGTATAAACTAAATAAATGTTTTAGAAAAATATTATTATGATGATATATATTTCCATGGCGGTCGTGAAGAACCCGGTAAGTCAAACAGAAACAAATTTGGAAGGTCGGGATCAATGTTTAATAACATTGAGAAAATCTGACTTATATCAAAACAAGTGCTCATCATGTATTTTCAAATATATAAGGAAAGTATTAGATGAAGCCAAAATTTTTATTAAATATTGTTAACTATTCATTTAAGAATTTTTAAAAATAAAAATTTACTTCAGGTATCTTGACTTACCTGGTTCTTCACGACGGCCATGGATTTGTAAAAAAAAAATTCTTCAAATATATACAAATATTTTCGATTCAAATAAGATTCTAATGGCTACATTTCCAAATAAATCAACCCGGACGTTGAGGGTTGAATTAAACTTCTAAGAAAAACACAAAGAATTTCAGGAAAATATTTTCAAGGAAAATTTGTTCACGAACGTACATATAGCTTAGTATTTTTTAGGAGAGGTACCTGTGCGTATATCCGAAATGTATACAAATTTTATATATTTTATAAATTTCTCAGAATTCAAAATGAAATATGAAGTGTTATCAAAATGATTGAAACTTTTAAGTTGATAGACGTACCCAAAAAAGAAAAAAAAAAATTACTGTCCAACGAGAAATATTAACAAGTATACAGTACCTACCTATGTAACCTACAAAGGATTTCTAGGAAGCCCAGAATCACTTTCCGATGATAAAAGGCTGGAGTAGGTACCTAATAATATTTTCATTGATACAAAAAACTATCTCGCTAACAGTAGATAAAGTTTGTTTGAGGAAAGCATCAGGAACTATGTGTATTTAAATACATTTCAATTATAACTAAAAAGTGATGTAGACATTTATCGAATTTTTTTGATAAATAAAAATAAAGAAAAAAAAATATTAAGCATCGTCATTCAGTAGAAACAAAGTTAATTAAAAAATTTCAAAACATATTTAAATCTACTTATTTTGGAATATATTGGTTTAGAAAAAGGGCAACAAATAATACTATGAGAACTTTACAAAACCTCAATTTTGATTTTTGACTAAATATACTTAGGTTCAGAGGTATCTCAGGTTGACATTTTGAGAGTTCCCGTTGCTTAAAAAAACTTCGTATGGAAACAATTTTTTTTTATCAATCTTATAGCTACATGAGCCTTGAGATTATAATGCTCAGTAATATAATTCTAAAGCCTTGAAACTATAATCAAAATGTTGTTATTTCAACTTAATGCAGTATTTACGCTTTTTTTTTCAAATAAAAAACATTTAAATTCTGCAAATATTTGCTACATAGTTTCGGAGAAAAAAGTTCATAGGCTTACCTTGTTTAACACTCGTCACAATTTGCATCTGCTGTTGTTGCTGTTGCTGCTGATGTTGTTGTTGTTGTTGCTGCTGCTGCTGTTGAGGTTGTTGCTGCAAATGCTGTCCATTATGTTGAATTTGCTGTTGTTGCTGCTGTTGTTGTTGTACCTGATTATGGGCTGGATGAATAGCCAGCAACTTGGCTTCAGGTGGCTTGTGTGGGCCCATAGCAATTTGTGGCGCCCCAATTGCCATTGTTGGTGCTGGCATCATCAATGTTGACATCGCCAACATTATATTATTTCTTTGTTGATAATTAATTATAATTTTTATTATGAACACAATTGATTATTATTTATATTTATTTTTAATTGATATAATTATTTTAACACCAGAATAAAATTTCAAAATAAATATCACGTCAAAATCGAAAAATAAAAATGTATCGCAAGTGGATTGATTCTCAAATTCTAATCCGATTAAAAAAACACGGCACCCAACCGGAAAGTACTCGAATCAAATACTAAAAAACGAAAAACCAATAATCAGTTTCAAAATTCTAAAAACATTCCTTGTGATTGTTATCTTCAACTTCCGCAAAAGACCGCTTAAAAATGTACAAAAATCAAAACCCGGATTTCTCAATGGATGCAACTTCCTGTTATCAAAGCTGGAGATAATCTGAAACCACTGAAAAGTTATTCATACAAAAGGACCTAGGTTAACACACCATATAGACGAGTGTGGCGCTAGTGTAGCTTTGTTATTGTTGTGTTGAAGATGGCTATTAGGATTATCTTGTGAAGCATTTTCCTCAAATATACCAATTGTTTCATATTTTTCATTAAATTCAACATCTAAAAGGGCCTACAAAAATATTTATTTGAATAAATTTATTTTCTGTTTAGGTTGTTTGCAGATAGAAAAAAAGGACAATTGCGTGATAACAGTATACGACAGAAAAAAAAACAACACGCCGATGTAAAACAGGAACTGTGCAAGATTAATCGCAATAATAACAGTTAAACACAACAGGATCCTTACTTAATATAACGTACTAAACCGTAAGGCGACGCTGTTCTAACTAAAGCTTTTTCGAAGTTTTTCACTTTTTTTGTGTGAAGGACTTCGGAAGAACCAGAAAAAAGACGAAAGGAAAAACATTAAAAACCCACGAGGATACACGACGACATGAATAAAGCCGTGACAACCACAACAGCGACGACGACAACGACGACGCTGGAGATGGCGTTGATGATAGAAATTGTGTTTGGGCATAAAGTATACTACATACTATCAACATCGGGAGTGTGTAGACCAAAACACACAGAGATGACTTTTTCGGAGAGAGATTTGTGTCGTGTATTTTCATATAGTCGCCGAAAAATTCATTCAAAGTCCTGCCATGCCATGTTATCGTATAACGGTTTGGGACTTGCAATGCAATTTCTATGAACAATATTCGCCATCATAGTATATGAGAGTTTTCAAAACTCAAAAAAGAACACAACGAATAAAAGGAGTTCTCTCGAATTTGTTGCGTAAGTGTGGGTAGATTTTTGCGCTCATTAATAATTTATGCCGAAATTCGGTCTCTTTTCCTTACTAAACTGTGGTATTTTGGTTAGTTTAAGTATTGGTGATTTGTTTTCTTGATAACAAGAGAGATACAACTATGAATTTTCAATTCGGAAATGGAGCACCGAATGCGCAGGACTGAAGAATCCTTCCATAGTAGTTGTTGCGTGGGAACTTCTCTACGAGAAGAGTCAATTTCGGATTCGGAATGTTGTCCGAAAAAAAATCCTTCTTTCAATTTTGATGAATTTCTATAAAACTCCTTGAAATTCATTTTATTTTATGCAACAACTTTTGCTCGGGTCAATATTTAAGGCTGTTTTATTCCTAATATAAGAAATTTGAAATAAATGGAGTTGTTTTGTAGCCATTTAAATTTCCCATAGGGATGCCGAATAAATATCCTTTAGGAAAATTTCCCAAAACAATACTCAGAATGAAAAGGGATATTTCATAGAAGGAGAATCAGATGGTGGTGCTCCTTAAAAATATCCCTATATTATGGGAAGTTTATTGTGATTTTCGGAGAAATTTGCCGAACAAAAGGAACAAATACAGATTATAATTAAAAATATCCTTTCACTACTTGAACTTCCTATATACATACACATACATACATATACACAATATATCCTTATTCAGAATTTCTTAAAATAAATTGATAATTATATTTTCTGCAACCGCCTTGCTTCTTAAAAATAAAACATGTCAATAAATATTCCACATACGCCACAGTACACGAGTGTATTGGAATATTCAAAAGTTTTTAATTGCTTTGAAACCATTTGATTTGGTACTATTTTAAGCTTTTGCATAATTACGAAGTTAGTCGCATTCATTTTTGACACAATACCCAAATGAAGAGAAAAAAGAAAATAATACGAAAAACAACTTTGTTGAAGGGAAGTAGGCAGCAGGGAAGAAGTCTTTTATTTCTCGTCCAAAGTTATGAATATGTATAGGGCAGTATGATATTCATTTTCAGTTTTTTTTTTTTTTGTAGGTTTCAGTTTTGTTTTTATAATTTTTTTTTTTCGTTTTTTTGTTCGCCTATTGCTATGGCCTGACAAGCAAACAAGCAGCACAGCTAGCTAGAAAAAAAACTGAATATACAAAGCGATATAAAAGATAGGGCATCTCAACTTAACTCAGCCTGGCTCAAGGATTTATGCTGAATAGCTGAGCTCTATATTTGCTTTTGAATTTTTGTGTGTTGTTTTTTTGCTTTACTCTTTTTTTTTTTAATTTGTTGTTGTTCTAACCGCTATGGCATAACGAGGGAATTCATACAGAAAAAAAATTATATTCTACGAAAGGAAAATGAAGCTTATGATTGTATGCATAACAAAAAATTTAAAAAAATAAAAGAATGAGCATATACAATACAAACTTGAATAAAAGGCGCAAAAATGGGTAAGGCTAGTAGAAAAGCATATTATTTTTGTTTTTAATTTTTGCATATTTTTTTTTTGTTATTTTTTGTTTTGTTTTGTTGTTTTGTATTTTTGTAAAACAACGTGCTGTCTTACTCATATATATAATTACCATGAATAGAGTCTTGAAAAAGAAATTATAAATACACATTTCATAGAATTTTGGATTGTTTTAAGTCATAAATTATTATTTTTGTTGAAAATATATTATTTTGATACAGTGATACAGAACAATGGGGGTAAGCTTGTTTGAAGGTTGGTATATGAAGTAAATAAAAATACGGGATTGGAAAACAATGCACATCGTTTATGATGTTTGTGTTTTTTTTTTTTTTTTTTTTGACAAATATGTATATAAGTTCTTCAAAATTCTTATAAAAGTATTGGACGATTTATCGTGAACTTTTGGGTGTTATTCTGAAATCAAATCAATTATATATTAGTCAATTACCATCTCAAAAATAGATTTCGAAAGCATTCGCATTGAAATGTGAAAGTGGGATTTGGAAGAGTTGGTATCGATCGTGATTAATTGTTTGCAACATCGAAATTTCAAAAAAGTTTTCATTGTCTGGCTTTAATGGTAACAATCTTACATTTGAGATCTAAAACTAAAAAAAAACCTTTGAAGACATAAACCAAAAGAGACGGGAAAAGTTGCCAACTTCATGTCTTGCATTCCATAAAGCAAAGGTGTGGCACGAAGGCCTCAAATTCAAATTACGACAAGTTCTGCCTTAAGGGCTTTATAAAATTCTTAACGAATATCTAGAAAACAGACTTTTTCGTGTTAGACACGGAAATGAATATTCTAATTTCAAAGAAATAGTGGCTGGGGTACCACTAGGTAGTGTTTTAGGTCCAGTTCTGTACCTTCTATTTACATGTGATATACCTCAAACAGAAAACACTATTGTAGCAAAGTTTTCTGATGATACTGCAATACTAGCAGTAGGCAAAACGATTAACGAAGCTACGATTAAATTACAAAATGCTCTTAATAATGTTAATGAGTGGACAAAAACATAGGAAATAGCGCTCAATGAACAAAAGTCAGTCCACGTGAACTTTACGTATACAAAAATAAATAGATTGCCCGTCTTTCTTAATACCGGTCGTGTTCCATTTGCGAATGAGGCAAAATATCTGGGAATGACTCTAGACGCGAAATTAAAATGGAAGCCGCACGTAAAAAAAGAAATGCGAAGAATTAAAAAGTAAATTAAGAGATATGTATGAACTGGCTACTCGGTAAATATTCTAAGCTCAGTATTGATAGTATTTTGATTTTATCCAGGCAGGTACTTGAACTTGTCTGGACTTACGGTATACAACTCTGGGGTTGTACCTGCAATACAAATTTAAATAACTTAAAAACGGTTGGAAATAAATTGCTTAGGTCATTTGTAAATGCACCATGGTATTGGTATATAAGGAACGAAGATCTTCACAGGGATCTCTGGATTCCTACTGTTCGAGATGAAATAAAGAGTTTCACGCGAAAACATAGAAATCGGCTAATCACGCTAGTCCAACGATTATTGATATTCTTGACGAGTCGAATTTAGTACGCTGTCTGCAAAGAACAAAACCTTCCGACTTGGTGCGGTGAACACAAAACCGCTTAAAAATTGCGGAATAACCAGGAATTTTCACTGGAAAGTTACCTGCAACACGTTACTTAACTTCGTTAAAAATAAATTACTAGATAGAATAAGTTCGGGTAATGTGGAGTAGGCGGGTAATGTGGACCCCTGCATTTCTGCTTTTCCTGGGAGGATAAGAGATCTGTTATTGATACTTTGCGTTAGTTCACGTAAGTAGAGAGCCAAATCTTTAATTGACACGTTTTTACAAGCTTTAGATTTTGCGCAGTTCTATGATTCTTGTTTTGGTGTGAGGTCGATGTTAATGTTTGCTCTGATTAAAAAGTTTATATTACTAAAAATAAAGGCCAAATTGATATACAAATGTGTTTCTATTTCACATTTGATGTTTTGTGTTTTTTTAACTAATGAAAGGAGGCTTACTGTTTTGCTTGCATTTAAAATATATAATGTAGAATTTCTAATGACATAATCTTCTTTTTAGTGATTAACGGATTTAACGTTCTCGATGCCGTTTTAATGCGAAAATGCCACACTTGACAACTGTACCTTTTGAATGATTACTCACAACACCTTGTTTCTGCTTCTCCAACGATGACACGGACGGCAACCACAGCAGCACAATTATCAATTCACAATAACGAAGTAGATTAAATTCTTTTTTTTTTTTTTAGAGTTAATTTAATGACCGATTCAATTTTAACAAATTCCGTAGGACATCAATCCCCGTTGAGCCCCCAATTTTGTGGTATTTAAAGTCTTTTTTCTTTGAAAATTCAGTTTATTTATAGAACTTGTTTTACTAAAAATAATTATTTCAATAGGTAGGTAAAAGTAATAGTTTTAAAATAAGTTTGTAATTGTGAATCGTGGTAGTTAACGATGAGCCGTGCAGGACAGGAAAGAGACCGGGCTCTGGATTGCGGTCCCCTTTATAAGCTGAGTGAAATGACAGATGAATACTGTGGCTCAGTAGTGCCACAATCCGAACAGTTCTAGTAGACTATTGGTGGTGCCAAATTGATCCTACATATGTACATGTCGGCTAATGTAGAGTACGCACAAAGCGGGTAAAGTGGAGTACTTATCCACAATATGTAAATTGAAAAAAAATGAGAAAAACTATAAAAATAACATTTATTTCTGCTTTGACTAATGCATTTCTAGTACTGTAAAGCACTACTCCATATTAAAGTAGAAAAAGTAAAGTAGAATAATTTTTTTAATTTGAACAGTCAAATCTCCTTACGCACTAAGTTGAGATTCTTCGAATCCAATGTCAAATCCATGCTGTTATATGCTTGTGAAACCTGGAAAGTCACGTCTACCATTTCGAGGAAATTGCAGGCTTTTGTGAATCGCAACATCCTAAAGATTCGCTGGCCATACAAAATATCAAATGAGGAATTGTGGTGCAGGACAAGTCAAGAGCAGCTGGAAGTCGACATAAGAAAGCGTAAATGGTGTTGGATTGGTCACACACTGAAGAAACCAAACGATGAAATTGCAAAGCAGTCGTTTGAATGGAATCCTCAGGGTGCACGGCGGGTTGGAAGACCAAGAAAAACATGGAAATCAACTGTCTTAGTGGAAGCAGAATCCCAGAGAAAGACGTGGCCCCAGCTAAAGTACCTCGCAGCATACCGTGAAGGATGGAGACGTTTTGTTGACGCTCTATGCCCCAGCCGGGTTTACAGGACACGATGATGATGATACTTTTGCTAAAGACAAATTTTTAGACTTCCTCCAGAATAGGATATTTTGCTCAAAAATGGTACCTATCTTCTCTTACCCTCATTTTACACAAACCAAATAATATGTCTAGTAGATCGTTAAGGGAATAAAATTGAATGGGATAGCCTGGTGCTCTTAATGCAGGATATTTCTTCTGTTGAGTATCAATAACTGAAATAGTTTCTGTTCATTAAGTTGTTATTAAGCTGTGTATAGATAATCGATCGCAAATATTAACTATCTTTTATACATTTTGTGATCTAGTCAGTGTTATATGTAGTTAGATGCGAACTGAACTTTCAGCCAATTCTATTAAAGTTCGTGTTCTGCTATCCGTCGGAAGGAAAGAATTGTTGCAAAATATATATACAAATTGCGATTAAAATTAAATTAAGTGAATAAGATTCTCTTATAGCCTATTGAATAGACCGGAAAATGAGAGGTATAAAGGAACAATTACGTGCAAGGGTTTTTATTATTGAATATGTTTGTTTGGCCCATAAGCATGCTTTAAACCAAAAATGCTACTAAATTCACCCATGCGTTTCTGAGAGAATGGCCACACTGGCCACTTTTCAGTGTTTTTGGTATAACTCGAAAACTAAGCGGAATTTGACAATTTTACGTATAATACTTTTTGTTCAAAATTACATTTTCTAATGGAATGGATAGTTCAAAAAATTTTACGAAAAAATTTAAGCAGGAAAAGTTAACAAAAACAAACTTAAAAAAAATCAAAAAATCAAGGATATCTAAATTTTTTAATAAATTGTGCATAACTTTTTTTGAAGCAAAGATAGGGTCAAGACATGCATCGACAAAATAAAGTAGAGACTAAAGGCCTTAATATGGCATGTTCAAAAATTAATATTTGTTCAAAATTAACAGAGATATTCCCACTCAAACCTTATCATTTCTTATAATATTTCTCAGTTTTGGCCCGGAAGTCCCTTTTTTGGTACAATATGGCAAATTTCACTTTCCAAAAAATGTTCGAAATCAAAATTTTGATATAATATGCCATTAGAACTATAGAGAATTTATAAAAAGGATATAAGTTCGCAATTTCGTTTTTCGGCTGTTTTTAAATGCGTTCAGACCTACAGACCGAACGGCTGGTCCGATTAACATAAGATTTGGTACTAGGTACTAGGAACGTTAAATATGTCATAAAGTACCAAAAAATAGGCTTTCGAGCAAAAACTGTGGAAAATGATAAGAAATGGTAAAGTTTGAATGGCTATATCACTGTCAATTTTTAAATAATATGGCTTTTTTAACATGTAATATTAAAGCTGTGAGACTCGTTTACTTTGTTCATTAATGTCTTGAGCGTATCTTTGCTCCGAAAAAAGTTATGCGCAGTTTAGAAAAAAATTTAAAAATCTTTGATTTTTCGATTTTTTTATGTTGGTTTTTGTTTACTTTTCCTGCTTAAATTTTTTTAAGAAATTCTCCAAACTATCCATTTCGATAGAAAATTTAATTTTGAACAAAAAGTATTATATGTAAAATTGTCAAATTCAGGTTAGTTTTCGAGTTATACCAAAAATACTGAAAAGTGGCCAGTGTGACCATTCTCTCAGAAACGCATGAGTGAATTTAGTAGCATTTTCGGTTTTAAGCATGCCTATGGGCCAAACAAACATATTCAATAATAAAAACCCTTGCACGTAATTGTTCCTTTTTAAAAGGTCTATTCAATAGGCTATTAATAATTATTCCGAAATGAAATATCGCTTAAAGTTTCAACTCAAAAGACAAAACATTTAAGAAAATAATTTGAAGAAAATTGAATGAAACATTCGCGTGAATGAAATAAATAAATAAATAAATCGGCGCAACAGCTCATAAAGGGCCAGGGCCTAGTGACTTACAACTCTCAACCATTCCTGTGTGCGTGTTGTTGGCAGGAATGGAGGGGACCTACAATTTTATGCCGAGTCCGAACGGCTAGATGAGAAGCTCTTTTTCATGACAAGGCAGTACCTCGGATAAAACATTTCTGTTTTTAGGTGGCACGGCTGGGAATTGAGCCCACACATTCGGCATGACAGTCCTACGCATTAACCATCATGCCACGAGGTACTACTCGCGTGAATGGAAAGTTTCGATCGAGTCGTATAGAAGAATAGGATTAATTATTATTCCAAAAATATCAACCTGGTTGCATATTGGTACATATTGGTCATTCAATGAAAAAAGACAAAATGGAGTGCTGTGTTATTTTATCTAGGTTAAGTTAATAACAAAATAGTAATTGACGGATTTGTTTAACATTTAGAAAAGAAACAAAAAAGGGGAGCGTACGAATGGTCGACAAAAAAAAAATTAAAAAAATGTCGACTTGACAAATGTAAATTTCATCGAATGTTTTGATTTACTGTATTTTGGATAAAAGTCGACATTTTTTTACCGACAACTTTTCAATCGACATTTAAATAGTCTGGATTTTAAACTATCAACTTTCTTTTCTGTCGATCAAACTTCAGTCTACATTTTAACAGTCGATGAAATTTTGATTTGTCCAGTCGAAATTTTTTTGTCAACCTTTCGTACGCTTCCCGATTATTACGTTATGTTTTTTTTTCAAAAATTTTAAATAAATAGGTACTACTTACCTCAAATACGACCAAGGAGGAACATTTTGTATTTTTTTATTTGTTTAATATTCTGGAATGACTGTTCTTATAAAAAGGTGGTGATTTGATCACCTCTAAGAAATAAAAATTATATAACAGCAAACTCGATTCTAGATATTGAAAGCCCTCAATTTGGCCACCATATTGGAAAAAGGAGTTCTATAATGTTTGGAAGCGGTGCGATATCCTGCAAACCAAAATCTCGAATAACGAAATCGCGTATTTTTTTAAAGATCTCATAACGAAATATCGGAAATTTAAAATCTGGCTTCTCATAATCTCACAATTACAAAGTCTTGCTTTTGACAATCTCGCATTCACATCTCGCAACGCAAAAATTTATTTATGGAACTCAATATGTTTTCTAATTCAAAACCAAATACCATTACTGCAATTTAAACAAAACATAAATAACAACTGGCTATACAGTCTCTGTGTTCTCTTGACAATAATTGAAAAATAAACCATAAAGGCTCTCCCAAATCAACGCGAAACAATCGCTGACGACAGTTTTTGATTTATTATTAGCATTGTCGTGTATCTGACAAATTTTGTATAATTGCGAATGAATAGCTATGATTATCAAAAAAAATGTATTGGATTCCAACAAATACATTAAAATTAAATGTGAGATTTGAAATTTCGAGATTTTGATTAAAAAAATGTATTTGGTGCAATCCAATTTAATTTTGTGAGATTTTAGTTTGCGGGATCCCGTTATTACGAGATTATGAAAAGAGAGATTTTGTTACTGCGAGATTATGAAATTGTAATTGCGAGATTTCCTTATGCGGGATTTCGAAAGCGAGATTTTAATTTGCGAGATTTCGTAGCCATCCCTTAAGCTTTTCCGCAGTAGCTTAAGTATGAAGTTTTAGAAACAAATTTGGTGAAAATTTTAGAAAATTCATTTCTTGAAAATCAACGCTCTAAATAAAAAATTATAATCAAAATGTAAGCATTGAAAATGTTTGGTACCTACCCAGTTTAAAAAAGTCGACCATCTCGTTTTCGAAATTTTAAGTTTTGGCGCACAAAATTATTTAGATTTCTAAGATCCTGCACGAAAAAAATGTTTTAAAATCAGTCATAGTTTAGAAAAAAATATTTTTTTGAGAATGATTTTCCATCTAAACGTAGCTCTTACTAAAAGTAATGTTGTGAGGCCGTTTTGAGAAAAATACAATAAATTATGTAAAATTGCTAAGAAGAATTGTATGGAAAAAAACTGTGGGGTAGTGACCAAAACGCTATGTACCATGGTCAAGAGACAGAAAAGACAGACAAAATTGTGAGACCTACTTATGTATATCGTCTTCCGTAGTTTAATCAAAATCTTAAGTTCAACTTTTTTACGCATGCATAACTTGCCATACAGTAGTCTATATATCACGAGTTAAAACATGTGTCAAAGGACGTTTAAACCGCTTTTATTTCATTAGTCAAAATCATTTTTTTTGTTAAGCTTTGTTCAAAAGCAGTATTTAAGATATCTTTGTTGAAAGCTAAGTATTAGTACAGTTTTTTTTAAATACAAAAATGCTTCGTGGTGAGAAAAAAAAAGGAAATTTTTGTTGCAAACAAAAATGTCCATGTTGTACCGACATTTTTATATCCGTCATTAGTTAACAGTTTGCAAAAAAATTGAATAAGTACTGTTCTAGCCAAAAGCAAACAAATGCCAAACGCAATTTTTTGTCGCAAAAGAATGTCAAGGACATTGTTTTGGCAAAAAAAAATAATTCGGGGTGAATATTAAATTTGTTTTCTTTGGGAAGATTCGATAAATTACATTAACGGTAAACATTTTTTTCACTCAAAAATCTCTTCCATAAGGAATAGCTATCTGAAGTTTTTTTTTTTGTTGAGCTAGCTTAAAGTTTCAGAAATGTTTGATAATTTTTTGTTGAGTTAAGAACTTGCAAACTTTATGTGTGCACTGAAGAATGAAAGTAATACATTCTGTTCATCTTAAATAATAGACAACTACGCATTTAGTTATTGTTTTATCTATTAAAATTTAAAAAATAGTAAAAAGAGCAGAAGAAGTATGACCCTGCATAGGAGAGGCCGTTTGGTTATGATGGCATAAATAAACTTAAACATATCTACATTGTAGGTACACGACTTAATGTATCTACATTAGGGTTGCCGTTTAGAAAAGTTCATCATAGGTGGACCTTATTTGGCTCTATATGAAGAAAACAAAAAATTTTGAATTTTTCTGACTATATTTTCATCCTCTAATAGTCGCTTTTGGGCAGAAGGGGCAATTTAAAAAAAAAAACTTAAAATAAAAAAAATATATAACAAACAAAATACCTACTTAACTTATTTCCTCCAATTTATTGATTTGAGTCAGATTTTCACCTCCATACAATTATATTTACAAAGCAAATAGCTCTCATACTCAACTCAGTCCTGTTTTCGCCTTGAAGAAATAAAGCAGATACGAACAATCCAATTGTGCTACTTTATTTCTCACTCGAAACCAATACTTACCCTATAGAGCAAGAAATTACGTGTTGATCACGTACATATAAACAGCTATAAAAATATTATTGTCTATATTCATTATATTCCTTCTCTTTGTTTCAGAATGCTTATAAAATATATTTCGCTTAAGGAAAAAGGTTTAAACATGGTAACTTATACTTATATATTCCCTAAAGTGACTGAACCCCATCCTCATTGTTGTCGTTAAAATTAACGTTCCTCTAGAGAAATTGCTAAGTACCTGCTACCTGACTATCAAGGTTCACTCTTGAGTGCCATCCCCGTGTCTTTATAACATCTTCAATGAAGAAACGAGGTCGAAAAGGTGTAAAAGTTACACACAACACTTCATTGTAGCTTGCAGATTGCCAGTTTCATAATTTTGCGCTAAAACTTGTCGAAGAAGCAGTTAGCTGTTTTGGTGTGGTTGAGATGGCTTAACTCCCTTAACAACTCGCTGCCTCGCACCGCACTACCCGCACGCCTACACTGCTATTGCTGCCATGCCATCAAAAGGCATTTAGGTTTTAGGTGAATCGGGGTGCAAAACGAATATGGGAATAAGGTGGCTGTTGTTGGGCGCAATTACGCTAAACGAAATAAAAACAGAATTTTACTGGGGCACCGAAATACTGCCACTGCCACCGCCCGCATCTGTTATATCTACGCGCTGCCACTGCCCCACACAGTTATATAGTTGCTGCAAACCCCAGGGTTTGTTGATGTTAAAAGCAAAAGCAACTAGGCTGAGTATATTTTAGCTAAGGCCAGCTAGAGCTAACACCAGCCAAGGTGTGTACGTTTTAATTAAAAGTGATACATGAGGAAATAATCATAATTTTAATTAAGTAATGGTAAATAGACGGTTTTGAATGTTTTCAGCACGCTTTTTTGAGTTGTGCTAGCTATTTGCGCTGAGATGCCATTTTCCTTGGAGTGTTATACACTCTTTGTTAGCGGTAATTATAAGTTCATATATACATAAGTATATAACGGGTGATTTTTTAAGAGGTTTAGAACTTTAAAAACAAAAAAAAACACAAAAAATTCGAAAAAATGAATGAAATATTTATTTGAATCGATAGTTTGAACCTTGCAATTTAATGTTTAAAGATAATTTCATGCAAATGTTGACCGCGGCTGCGTCTCAGGTAGCCCATCCGCTGAGTCCAATTTTGGCATACTCTTTCACACATATCGGCCGGTATCTCACGAATGAATGCATGGATGTTGGCTTCCAGTGCGTCAATCGAAGCGGGCTTGTCCCTATAGACATTAGCCTTGACATACCCCCACAAAAAATAATCTAATGGTGTCAAATCGCACGATCTAGGCGGCCAATTGACCGGCCCGAAACGTGAAATTAACTGTTCACCAAACTCGCCTCGCAATTGCGCCATTGTTTCGCGTCCTGTGTGGCATGTGGCACCGTCTTGTTGAAACCACATATCATGCAAGTCAAGAACTTCCATTTCGGGCAAAAAAAAGTTTGTTATCATCGCTCGGTAGCGTTCACCATTGACAGTAACGCTGCGATTCGCATCATCTTTGAAGAAATATGGCCCAATAATGCCGCCGGCCCATAAACCGCACCAAACAGTGGCTTTTTCGGGATGCATTGGTAGCTGTTGCAATGCTTCTGGCTGATCTTCACTCCAAATGCGGCAATTATGCTTATTTACGTACCCATTCAACCAAAAATGAGCCTCATCGCTGAACACAATTTTTCGATAAAAAAGCGGATCCTCGGCCAGCTTTCCAAGAGCCCATTCACCAATAATTTGCAAGCGTTGTTCATTTGTAAGACGATCCATGGTTAAATTGCAAACCAAACTGAAGCTGTTTGACAGTGACACAAGGTACTAAACACACGTCAGCTGTCAAAACCAGTGTTGCCAAAACCAAACCAGCTAAAAAATCACCCGTTAAATGTACAAACCTCAACCCTACCTTACTTTTTTTCCCTATAATAGAGTCGAAGTCTCTTAAGCAGAATGAAGTCCTTCAAACATAACTTTTTATAGTTTTACCTCGAAATTTTTAACGACTCTTCTGATGTGCGCTTAGTGGATATGAAAATTTGCGTTTCTTTTTTCGCCTTAAAACATGAGGGAAAAATTTGTAGCTAGTTGGATTTTTATTTTTCCATAAGGTGCAATAGTATTGAAATGAGGTGAGTTAAGAAGTATATAGTGTGTCGCTTGTCGATGTTGTATAGCTATGAAACAATCATGTCCATTGAGAATAAAACTAAATTCCTATAAGAGTAACATGAATGGATATAAAAGTTTAAAAATATTATTAAAAATAAATACCAAACTTTTTGTAGAAAAACAAGTATTAAGTTGGCTATAACCAATATTAAGTATCTTACTATCTAACTTTTATATTCCTTTAAGGAACTAACATAAAAAGCTTATATATCTATGGGATTTAAATAAAATATTAGATCATTGAAACGTTTTTTTCTGAAAAATTAATAGTGGTAAAATTTAAATTTTAAAGAGGTAGGACTGACAAGTAATAATGCCAAAGGCCAAATGCGAAGAAGTTTTCAAATATGTATCTAATTGGTTTTTAGAAAAATTTCTACATATGACAGTAAAATAATATAACAAAATAACTTTTCTCATATTTTAAGATTTTTCTCTAATTTCAACATCTATGTACATTTACTTCAACACCTATAGCCAGAGCTGGATCTAGGCTTAGGTCCGTGAGGCCCAGGCACCAACATTTTAGGGGCGCCAAAAAATTTGGGAAAACTACATTTTAATGGCGCAAAAATATACCTATTGCTTTGTTTCCACATAAGGTCTACCTCAGATTAGATTTAATAAGTCTGTGTGGTGTTTCCACTTCATGAAAAAATTAAAAAGAAAATTAATTTCGACAGTGCCGCTCAAAAACAAAGGGTATTTAATTTTTTCTTATGAAGTGGAAGTGAGATAAAACATAAAAGATTTCATTTGTGCCAAACACTGATAAATTTAATGAGATACGATGATTGAGTCTAAAAGAAAAGAAAAGAAAAGAAAAGAAAAGAAAAGAAAAGAAAAGAAAAGAAAAGAAAAGAAAAGAAAAGAAAAGAAAAGAAAAGAAAAGAAAAGAAAAGAAAAGAAAAGAAAAGAAAAGAAAAGAAAAGAAAAGAAAAGAGTTTTTGACTGCTCTGGAAAAAGATGATCTTAGAGCAATTGGGTGACATTTGGATGGAAATATACAATTTCCGTCAAAATATAATTTACCTTTCATATTTCATTAAAGCATGGCGACAGATAAAAAAAAACTCTTAAAAATCTGAAATTTTTGAAGAATTTTTACCGCTCCTTAAAAAAGGTGATTTTAGGTCAATTTTGTCACAATCAGATCCAAATATACTTTTTTCGTCAAAATATAATTCGTCCATTATCTGTCAAGCCATCAACTTCCAATTTCCATTGAAGGATGGACATGATGTCGATTAAAAGACCTCTACAAAAATCAGTAATAATTTTATTTAATTTATCACGGTGTTCAGACGAAGCTCACGTTAATTGACTCATTTTGAGGTCTCTCTTTCTTATCTCACTCCTTTTTCTTGGTAAGAGATGGTAAGGTGTGGCACGTACAGTGCATTCTCGATTATCGCAACTAATTAAAACAGGGGTGGTGGCAATGACCGAAGTTGTTGCAATAACCGAGTAAATTTTGTTTTAAGCTCAATTTGAGATGCAAAGCGAAAATCAGAAAACCTGCACTTATATTATATATTTAATGCAACAAGTTCTTATTCAATAACATATAAATAATAAGAAACAAAACAAAAATTAGTTTTTTCACGATCATGCCGTCATCACTTATTAACTCGCCATCTTTTGGATAACAAGGAGCCTTATCCAAAAGTAAGACCGCTTTTGTTGGAAGTCCTTTCTAATTTAAAAAGAGTCGTACCTAAAAGACTCAAACAACGTATGAAAAAAACACCTACCGGTGGAGGGTTCTTTCTCCACAAATTCTCAACAGGCGAATTCCGCGTCTTTTCTTAAAATTTGTCACCCAACCAATGCATTTTTTCATGCAATAAACACGCCTTTTGTTTTTAGGAACTCGCTGGAAATCGGCACATTTTGCTTTCCTTGATTTAGGAACCACTTTTACAAAGCCGTTTCTATCTTAGGGTATTCGCCACTTTTAATGGAATCCTCTTTCCGGGTCCACATTCAGTATTAGAAACTAACTTTCGAGACAAAATGCAACGCAACAGACAAAAACAAACCTGGCCAAGACCCTGAGTAAATAAAAATATGCATATAAAAACAAAAGTTGCACTTATCGAGTCAATTTTTTATGAAGAGTTGCGATTACTGAATCAACAATGATATAAACTCAGCTGTTGCGTAAATCGAGGAGTTGCATGAATCGAGAGTTGCGTTAATCGAGAACGTACTGTATTTGGAAAAAAATTTTAAACTTCTGCCTCACTTGGCCTAGGTGAGGTTAAAACGAGCATGTCTGAACACCAAACAATTTTCTGAATATGAAGAAAAAGCCAAAACATACTGTCTGGAGTCCATGATTATTTTCGTTCTGATAAAAGTAGCAAAATAATCAGAAAACTTCAATCAGACGAGTAACTGGAATATAAAAGAGCACATATTCCTGCACAAGAGAATTTTCGAACAAATATTTTGGATGCTTTGAGCGTAAAATTAGCCAGACGTAAGAGCATACATATATGAAGAGCTTTACCTAAACTTCAATTTCTTAAATACAGTAGACGCTCCATTTAGTGAATCTCGAAATAGTGAACTATCCACAGTAGTGAACACACAAAATTCTATATAAAAACGTATTTTGTATAAAAATGTTACGCCGGCATTTACATAGCTTGAGAACGCTGATGAATTTTTTCTGTTTTTTGTTTAAAACTGAGTGAAAGCCTTATTGTTTAATGCTAAACTATAATTAAAAACATTCACATCGAAGGAAATGTGCATTTTGGATCAAACTAATCTTTAGAAAGTATATCACAACAAAAACATAAATGTTTTAAAAGAGCCAAGTTCTTATATGCACAAGAAACCAGTGCGTAAAAAGTCAGCCAAAAAAAGTAATGAGATCTAAAATATATGCCAAGTTTTAAGTTGTAGTTTAATATCAAATTTCTTAAGTGTAGTGACAACTCCAAATTATGACAGAAATTTGCTATTTAATGTTTACTGTTTATTGATTTGGCCCTACTGCTCTACAAAGTTTCACATTTCTACGACAACCAAAAGTACTCCATATAAATAATAGCAATTCTGAGAAAGTGGGTGGGTCCCACGCTCCCTGAATGGAAAATTTCAATTTTTATTTTTCTAAAGTCATACCGTTCTACCAATTTTCATCGTTCTACAATAGTCAAAAGTGCATTATATATGTAATTGATAACAATTTTTAAAAAGTGGGAAGATGCAACGCCCCTTGTGCCAAAAATTATAAATTTCCAATCTTATCTTTGTATGCTCGTCAAAACCTAACGCTCTACCAATTTGCATCGTTCTACAACAATCGGAAGTGTTCCATATAGTTTATAAAATTTTTAGAGAAAGTGGGTGAATGCCAGGCCCCCTGAATGAAAAATTCCAAATTTTCAATTTCTAAGCACTTCAAGTCCTACTGATCTACCAATTTTCATCGTCCTACAACAATCGGAGGTGCTCCATATAATTTATAAGAGTTTCTAAGAATGTGGGTGGATGCCATGGTATAAGAATAACAAGGTATGCTTGACAGCTCAGGCAGTTGACTCGTGACGTCATTGCGAGTGAATGATCTCAATTGTTTGTCATTTATGGCAAAGAAAGTAAACAGAAATTGTTTATATTTTGAAGCAATTTGCTATTAAAACTCAAAGTAAGACAATAGATTATTTATGTTTTGAAGGTATGTTTTGTTAAATTTCAAGTAAAACAATAAATAATTTATTTTTTAAAGCTATGTGTTGGTGAACACTCGCTATGACGTCACACAAAACAAAATATGGCGACCCTTCATCTCATATACAACATACCTTGTATTTTTATACCATGGGTGGATGCCATGCCCCCTAAATGGAAAAGTTAAATTTTTCATTTTTGTTTCTTTCTAAGTACTTCAAACCCTACCGACCTACCAATTTTCATAGATCTACAACAAACTGAAGTACTCCATATAATTTATAAGAATTTTTAAGAAAGTGGGTGGATGCCACGCCCCCTGAATAGAAAATTGTAGTTTTTCGATTTTTTCCTTTGTGTGCACCACAAGGCCTACCGTTGTGCGAAATTTCAAGTTTCTAAGATGTCAGCAAGTGCTCCATAATTTGGATGATCTGTCAGTGAGTCAGTCAGTTACGGTTTTTGCAATTTTTGAAGTCCTATATCTCGAGAATTACTAATGCTAAAGAGTTGAAATTTGGAAAGCCACCTGTGTTTGATAAGCTTAGCAAATACTGCAAGTTTGAAATTTCTGACCTAATAGGTAAGGAAGTTAGAGGGGGGTTGAATATCGCCTAATTTGTTCCTGTAAAAAGGGTGTAGTGGCGCGAACTTGGCCGGGCACTACCGACTACCGTGCCCTTTGATTAAAACTACCGCTCAAAAAAGTGAACAATATCGTAATTGTGAAGAGGCTTGGTTTTTATTGCTTCACTATTTCGAGCATCTACTGTAATTTATCAAGCAAATAGACAAAAGACATTATCAACTGAAAGATTTATTGAAGAATAGTGATGATGTTTTGCTCTGCACGAAATATTAACGATGTCTTCCATTCGCGGAAGCTTCGCGATGTTTATACTAATGTGGACATTGTCTTAGGAATTTTTTAAACAATCGATCACAAATTGTTCGGTAGATCTTTCTACCGTAAAAAAAGTGAAAAACAATTGACGTGCAAGTATGGGTCAAGATAGAATTAATGCCCTCGCATTATTGTCCACCGAGGCTCAATAAGTGCAAGAAATTGATTATGACGAAATAATAGACGTTTTCGCACGAACCAAAGCGAGACAAAATAAATTGATTTTATGAGTGCTCATAATGGACACCTTTCCAATAATATAATTCAGAAAGTGTTACAACACTTGAGATGCAACTAGTGCAGCGAAAGAGCACTTTTGCAGTGTTATTATGGGCAGTTACACTTTCCCTGCATAAAATACACCTAAGCCGACACAAGAAAAACTAGCACTCATTGAAACCTTTCCATTGATATAGGTCAGAAGATGTTGCAACACTTGGGGCGCAGAGATATAATGCAGTGCAACATTAATTATTGTCTTTTACACTTTCCCTGCACGAGGTACAGACTTATGCCTGGCACAAACAATTATATAGCACTCATTGAGACCATTCCAGTGATATAGGTCATAAAGTGTGACAACGATAGGACGCAAATCATACAGTTATGCCCATTCTCCTTTGTAAAGTACTTATATAAGAAAAAAAATCTTTATTGAAATACTGAAACAAAATAACAACATTTTGAACAGTCTTTTTCCTGAAGTCCGGTAGCCGACCGTAAGATTACCTATCTTATCGCAGCCATGCAAAAATTGGATGCCAACCGATAGCTTTAGTCCAAACATTTGCTAAACTGCTGGTCGGACAAGCCTTATCTGGTCGTAATAGCTAGAAACTTTTCAGGTTGCATTTCCCACTAAAAATGTGCCTATTATATAAGCAACTTATATAAATGGGGTATAAAATGAAAGCTAAGACAGTCCTATACTGCTATTCACGATACCAATGGTTGGACATACTTTTCTTGGCTGTTGCGATGAGTCCGACCATTGAAAGCAATGGTATTTATATAACACTGCGGTCAGGGAAAACTGAGTAAAATCATATCAAATAGCTAAGAAAGTGGCCTTAACTACTCTTTTTTCATTTTCATTCAAGGATGCACAAAATCACAAATTTTAGAAAAGTGGTCGGTTTCGTGGCAACAGCCGAGAAAAGTATTTTGCTCGAAAAGACAATAATATTTTGGTACTGTTCTGGTACTGGTCGTTCTCGAGAGCAATGAGATTTTTTCAACGGCTTTTTAACATTTGTTTGGAAGGTACCGTTATTTTTTGCATAAAAATATTATATTTTTTTTAATATTAAAAAAATCCTACATATAATATGTAGTCGTTTTCAAAACTTAAATTGAGTTTTGAAATTTATCAAAATGTTGGTATACAATACTTTTTAAATTTTCTGGGAATTTTCAAGAAAATTGAAAATAAAAAAGTCTTTTGGAGGTACCATTAACTAAATAGGTATTAATTACATAACCATAACAGCCATTTTTCGAAAAATGGAGTTCCACCCGAAGGCAGCTGTTTTTGAGAAAAATGTGATTTTTTTTTAACTTTCCAACAAGAATTGTATGAAAGTATACCGATATTTTTGGTTAAATAAAAGTTTGAAGAAAAGCTATTCAGCCTTTTGGGCTGTATCCGAACAAACAGACACCCATAAATATTTTTTCACCTTCCCTATCACCGTAATGACAAGTCTGATCAAAAACTCTAGAATCTCCTTTAAAATACGAAAGATGAAAAAAAAGAAGTTTCATAATTGAAAGAACATACCTAAGTTTTTTACTTGCGATATAAGTACTATAGGGCAAGTTTTGGATTCGTGCAAAAACAAAATTTCGAGATAACAATCAAACATGACATTACTATTACGAGAACACGAAAAAAGTGGGCGGCAAAATTCTGTCTGTCTGTCTGTCTGTCTGTCTGTCTGTCTGTCTGTCCGTACCTCAACCTACAGCCTAAAGCACTAAAGCGATTTTCTTCAAATTTTGAACTTAAGGTTTTTTTGTAACTCTCCAGAGGGGAAATTGAATTTTTTTTTTTAGCTAAAAAAATAACGGTACTTGCCATACAACCGTTAAGGAAAAGCTTATTTATCTCAAAAACGGCTCCAACGATTTTGATAAAAAAAAAATCAGTGTATTATTGTAGACATGGTGTACTTTCCGGTAAGAAAAAAAGTCACCAAAAACATTTATTAACGGTACCTGCCATATAACGGTTTTTTTATTTTCGGTTTTCTCATTAACCGCTCATCCGATTTCAATAAAATTTTTTGCACAAAAGCTTTGTTAAAATATAAGTAATACTGTATACCAAAATTTTGGAAAAAATTAATTTTGGATTTTTAAAAAAAGATTCAAAATTTTTTTTTGAAAATTCAATATTTCTAAAACGGGTTAATGAATTGTTTTGAAATTTCAGTTTTAAATGTATATTGATATTTACTCAAAATTGGCATACCAAATTTTTTTTTGAAAAATATTACAAACATTTTATATATAAAAAATTAATTTTTAAGAAAACGGTTCCAACGATTTAAAATTTTTTTTTCATATATTCATATTTTTTCAAGTAATCAGATGGCATACTTTTTTTTGAGCTCTAAGTTATTTATCAGACTGTTTATACAATTAAAAGAACGATTTAAATGCTTTTTATACTTTTTCTATAAAAACTTGAATATTTTTTAAAGTTTTTAAGTCCCACACATCTTGAACATAAGAGCAAGTACGTGCGATCCAGTCGTGCATTTTATTTTTAAATGCAACACACATTTCAAAAACAGGTTGATGATTTCTTTTGGAGCTAGGATTTTCAATGTAGGTTAGGTACCTATATCAAAAAATACTCACTATTTGCATATCTACTTTCACCAATTTAATTGTTTGTAAGTTTCAAATAGGCTCGGTTATTCACAAAAAAATATTTTTTTTATTTGTATTGCATATCAAAATTATTTGTAATTTAAAACGCTGCACCTGATAAATATTTGCCTATATTTTACAACACATTTAATTCCAACACAAATTTTTAAATATCTCGAAATATTAAAAAAAAAAAATCATAGGTACCACTTAAAAAAGCGATTTGTGTGTGAGTAAACGTTTTTTGATGCAAATTAATTTAATTTAAATCTATAAACGTAAAGAAATGCTTCTTTTAAAACAAACTCCGGAAGGTAGCCAGTTAAAAATCAATTAATAGAGCAGAAGTATGTAGCTATATAGAAAAATTTCCTGTTACATCCAAAACACTCTTGAAGGCTATTTTCAGTAGATTTTTCCTTTATCCACTCATTTTACTATAATGCATAACCCTTTATAAAAAATGCTGTCATTTTATTGTCAAAAAAAAATAAATTGATAAAAATGTAAACGAACAAAGTTCTTAAAAACCAAATCCACGGACTCCAAATTATTCAATTTATTTTTGACCTCGCACAAATCAATTTGCAAAAAAAAAGGACAGTAAAAAATAAAACTCAGCTTATGCCTGAAATTTAAAGTAATTGTATGCAAATAACTTTCCCAATGCCAAATTCTTTCCGAAAGCAACACACAGCTGAAAAAAATATCAAAGGAGTAAAATTGAAAAATGTATTCGATTTTCGATTTAATAACATACCAAAAATGTGTGTTAAGGCATCAGCACTACATAAATGTATGTACAGATGTATGTACGCTGCTGTTCCAGCACTTATTTTTTTTTTGCGCAGCTATCCCATGGAGCAAGCAAGTAGTTTTCTCTCGAATAATCACACTATCTGCTAGCTGTTTCCATATAAATTTGCAAGCACAGGAATGGCAATTGGGTGCCATAATCACATAATGCGGAATTTATACGTTCACCCTGTGTGCATCACCCTGTATAGTGTTATATCGCAACTACCGCTGCTTCTGCTGGTGCTGCTGGCCAACATTGCTTTTAACCCTTTTTATATGCGTGAGTGTAATAAATTATCCAACATGAATTATTTAACTTATTTTGCGCTACATTAAGCACTAGAAGGTTATTTGAATACAATAACTCACATTAAGTTCACTGTGATTTTCTGTCGTTAAGGGAAGTTGAAAAAAAAAGAACATGGATTATTATAATATCCAATTTTCAGACGAAATTCCTATGACTTATTTTATGGGAAAGTGAAGTACGACGACACTTGCTCAAATTAAAAAAAGGGAAACAAAAAGAATTTATTAAATTAAAACAAATTATTTTTGCTTACATCCTTTTCAGCTGTAAATCATACAAAATATTCCAAGAATTTAAAGCAAGTATAAATTTTATGGAATTGTTATTTATTTGTTCTGATTTAAAAATTTGCACTCAACACCCATAGCTATACCATCGCAGCATGCAGCATGCAAGTAACGTGAAATTGATTGAGTCATGGATTTATATAAGGCACCACATTATAATAATAATTGGCTGCGTTCAAGGAGCCTTTCTAGGATAGCCCTGCATCCTTGTATGTTTCTGAACACCATCCAGTCAGCTGTTGTTGACATTTATCATAGGGAAGCTTCGTATAGCTTCGGATAGCTTGGGATCTCTTTTATATAAGAAGCTGTGTTATCATCGGCTCTGTTTTCACAAGGAATTAGAACAAAACAAACCCATTCAGATCGCTTTGGATACAAGTTTGACGCGGGCATTGATCGGAATTCAAACTACGGTTCAAATCTGGCCTAGACTAGTAGTTTAATAAGTCTGTTTATCTATCCCATCGAGAGCTGATATCATCCAGTTGCGTACGTATATTATTATCTATTTAAACCCTTTTTCAGCTTAGACAAGTAGCCCCACTGTCAGCTGCAAAGATTTTTACAAGTTGGCAAGGGCATACGCAAGGGGGAGCAGGTAGGGGCGCTTGTATTCATGCTGTGAAATTCTATATGGGTCGGTAAACTATCGACCTAAATTTGCGTCTTAGAAGGGCACAACAGCATCTAACTTATGAGCCCAACTTTTGTACCTGGGCGAAACGCGATATATGGAGTAGAGCTCACTTAAACTCTTTACTTGAAATTATTACATTCATATACCTATTATTTAACTTGAGTTACGATAACGGGATGAACTCTAAGTCTAAAGTAGTACCAGTGCAGCATGGAAACTAAACGAAAACATTTTTTTTTTTTTTTTAATTACCGATCGCTTTTTCGTTACTCAAAAATGGCAGTTGAGCAGCAGAGTCATCTCGAGTTACTTAATTGTCCGCTTTTCAATATTCATTATCTCGAACTTGCTGTACGTTACAGACACAAGAACTTAGTCAAAATATGTATGAAAACGATGTCTGTTTTCTTAGAGAAAAATTGTCTGCTTAATTTTTGCCTCGTATCTTGCATACAACATTCAAAATTACTGGAGGAGGACGAACTGTAACGAACAGAACAGAACTGAACAGAGCAGCAGTACGTTAATTCGAAATTTTCACATTCAAGATTTTTATATTAATTTATTTTATATTATTTTTTGACAGTAATTGTCAGTTGATGATTGATAAATATGCAATTTTGATATTTAACAACGCGATTGATAAATGTTCTGATAGTTGAAAACTTTGGGTTTGCAAGAATATTATTAATTATTTTCAATGAATTGTTCGTAATTTTTTTTTAACAGTTAACATTTGAAATACCATATATCAAATAATTGACAATCATAATAAAGGTGATGGATTTTTTTCTAAATTTCTTTTACAGACAATGTCATGATGTCAAAGCAAGCAGAAGTCAAAAGCCAGCTTGATTTCTTTGAAAGAACTGAAATAGTATTAAAAAAGTATTGAAATTTGGGATTTAATCTCTAATGTTTTCGGGATATTTTGTCTATCGGCATTTTGTTCATTCGGGATTTTGTCCATTCGGGATTTTGGTATTCGGGATTCTCATTCTGTGCCATTTGGGATTAAGGCTTTTGGGATTTAGTACCCTTCTTCATATGTTCACATGAATGATTGAGAGTGTAAGTCATTAAAGGCCTTCTGAATTTTCAGAAGCTTGAGCCCCCTTTATTTAAACAAAATGGAGTGATCTTAAATCCAACAGTTGGAAACGCAAATTAATTAATTTGTTTAGAAAATTATTAAACTATCAATAAACCACTTTACGTAAAGCTAAAGGTGCCGTCACACAATGCAAGTAGGGTTTGCAGTAATTGTTTTAAAAATCGCAATTTTGAAAAAATTGTGCAAGTACCTACTTGCAGAGAGCAGTCACACCAGGAAAGTAAATTGCTTGCTGAAACTATACTTTTTACTTGCTTGCCAAACAGAATTGCTGCTAGTATTTTTCAGGTCCTCACACACACACGAAAGTACTGCTGGAAGTAATCGCTGAAATTACTTGCTGAAATTAGTTTCTGAAAGTACTTGCGTGCGTAAACGGATGCGGTTTTGCCATTTTCAGTTCAGTTTGGTTAATTGTGACTTCAGAAATAGATCTAAATGGGTAATCCAGATTTAAAAGAAGACTTTTTTTTAAGAGGAAATGGTTTTTGAACATGCAGATTTTTTGAAATCGAGGCAATTGATTCTTGTAGAGTATTATTAGTAAAAAAACTTGCCATTACTTACAGCAAGTGATTTTATTGTAAGCGAGTAGTTGAACTTTCTGATCAAAATTTTACTAGAAGCTGTAATCAGCGGTACTTTCCTTATAAATTTGTCTTACATATATCGACTTTCTCACTATTTTGCTCTACTGATTTCAATCAAAATTTGTTTTTAAAATTCATGCTTTGTTGCATTTTTCTTTAATTATATGTTTTCAAAAGATCTGAAGTTCCAAGCAAGTTGAACTATAAGTGTTGGTCCACAACAACAATTGAAATTAAGGCAGAACTTTTAAAGACGATTTGCGTAAAATATATTGAATTATTTTTCAAAATGCGCGATTAAATTATTGCAAAATTGCATAACGCATGATTCATCAAATAATTCAACACTTTTATTGCAAATTGGTAAGGGGACACAATTTTCACAACACACAAAATTTCACACGCGACGAACGATCAAGACGAAAAACATACTAAAAGGGAACAGCAAAACTGAAAGGCTCTACATTACTCTGCTTCACTCTTTGTAACCATCACATCACTATCACTATCCATTGGTCTCATTTTTTATATTATTGAAAATCGAAGTAGGAAGTTAAGTTAAAAGAAAGCAAAGAAGAATTCTTAACTTTATATGTGCCTCTCACTCCTACTAAGGATATTGAATATCATGTTTCATTTTTAGTACAAATCTAAATATGTATGTATTATAACTCCGAATTAAAGATAAAACTTGAAATCAATGGAAAATGTAAAATAACAAATACTGACAAAGTTGTTAAGAAATTTAAAGTTAGAGGTCGTTGACATTATCTTACCAGCTAATTAAAGAACATCGCATCCAAGATTTCTTTGGAGGTGAATTTAACATGTTTGGCCACTGGCAATTTATCATCGTAAGAATTCGTATCTCAGTTTTAAAATCATTCTTTTTTTTGCATATGACTTAAATAAATTAAATATTATAACGTTGTTTAAAAAAGGCATTTCTACGTTGATGTAATTGAGAGAGCTCTTGAAGAAAAGAAAATTTGTTCGACGGTCTTTTTGGATGCGTCGCAAGCGTTTGACAAGGTGTGGCACGAAGGCCTCAAATTCAAATTACGACAAGTTCTGCCTGAAGGACTTTATAAAATTCTTAACGAATATCTAGAAAACAGACTTTTTCGTGTAAGACACGGAAATGAATATTCTAATTTCAAAGAAATAGTGGCTGGGGTACCACAAGGTAGTGTTTTAGGTCCAGTTCTGTACCTTCTATTTGCACGTGATATACCTCGAACAGAAGACACTATCGTAGCAACGTTTGCTGATGATACTGCAATACTAGCAGTAGGCAAAACGATTAAATTTAAACGATTAAATTACAAAATGCTCTTAATAATGTTAATGAGTGGACAAAAAATGGCGAATAGCGCTCAATGAACAAAAGTCAGTCCACATGGACTTTACGTATAAAAAAATAAATAGATTGCCCGTCTTTCTTAATACCGGTCGTGTACCATTTGCGAATGAGGCAAAATATCTGGGAATGACTCTAGACGCGAAATTAAAATGGAAGCCGCACGTTAAAAAGAAATGCGAAGAATTAAAAAGTAAATTAAGAGATATGAACTGGCTACTCGGTAAATATTCCAAGCTTAGTATTGATAATAAGTTGATTTTATACAGGCAGGTACTTAAACCTGTCTGGACTTATGGTATACAACTCTGGGGTTGTACCTGCGATACAAATTTAAATAACTTACAAACGTTTGAAAATAAATTGCTTAGGTCATTTGTAAATGCACCATGGTATATAAGAAACGAAGATCTTCACAGGGATCTCGGGATTCCTACGGTTCGAGACGAAATTAAGAGTTTCGCGCGAAAACATAGAAATCGGCTATTAGATCACGCTAATCCAACGATTATTGACATTCTTGACGAGTCGAATTTAGTACGCCGTCTGCAAAGAACAAAACCTTCCGACTTGGTGCGGTGAACACAAAACCGCTTTAAAATCGCGGAATAAGCAGAAACTTTCACCGGAAAGTTACCTGCAACACGTTACTTAACTTCGTTAAAAATAAATTGCTAGATAAGTTTCAACTAAGTTGCAATCGGGAAGTGGAGGTGGTTTTAGTGTAGTAAGAATCTCACACTTCTATGAGCACGCGTTTTCCGGTCCTCATAGAGCCTGATGCAGGTTTTGCACCTACCCACGGAAAAAAAAAAAAAATTTCTACGTTTAAACTTAAAGAAAATTCAAATTCAATACAATTTAAATTGAATATTGAATTTAGTATTCTTTTTTGAAATAACTACGTCAACTAAGAACAATAAGAGCAATTTCGTTCATACTATTATTATCAAAAAAACATGCATTCAAAATACAAGACCCCGTTCTTTGTTGGACGGTTCGAAACAAAAAAAAAGGCTAATAATAAATCATTTTGGCATGTACCTTCTCTGAAAGCCGTGCTGAAAATCCGTACCTAAGAACACTGACGAGAGACTTCTGGGCAAAGTGAGACACTTTTTCTGTAACATACCGCCGCCTGAGTACTGAAATGCCCCATAGACCACTTTTTCGGGAAACTGAGTTAATGATGCAGTTATACTAATTCGAATTTTCTCTATCGTTTGCTGCTATCCCCGTTGTTCTATCTCTATTATTGAACGAGTTACAAAAACCATATTTGCTCCATAGACCACATATATTTTTGGGTCCCTTCAGTGCTTATCTGACACATGTAAAAATAAACACTATGTGAGGCAAAATTTTCCAAAGAGTTCTGAAAATATAGCTTGACGCTTGAGTGCTTAACTGCCCCATATCAAAAGGAGATTTTTTGTTACTAAAGAGGAAAAAACAAAAGCGCTAGAAAAATCATTAACAAGAAAAATCTTTGAGAAATTAATTAAAATTTTATAAGCAAAACCGAATGATATAGAATTATTTTTCTGGTTTATTTTAACCATCAAAATAAATTTTAAGTTTTTTTCACAATTTAGTATTAAAATAATCTATCATTTACTTAAGGTTTCTAAGGATACTTACGAATAATACAATGTAATATTGTGTAAGGCCTAGCCACCGAATAAATAAAAGTTTTTGTTTGCTGTTGTTATCAATAAAAATAAAATTATTAAAAATAAAGAATGCCAGTTCTTTTGAATTTTATTGTTATTCTAACTAACGATGAATTCCCAAGTTTCATTGCACAAAAGTTCTATATCCATAGGAAATCTCAATTTAGTTTTTCATAGGTTTTGCATTCGTATGGGAGAGGGTTCTTTATCCATTTCTAACTTTTTTCTTACTTTTATTTTTCAAAAAATAATCGTTGCAGTTTTTGACTTCATGTTTTAAACTCCCACACATATATTTTCAAACAATGTATATTAAAATTCAAACATAATATTTTTCAAGAAGGAAGTAAGGAAATAATCTTTCAAACCTTAAAATTAGTCTTCTGGGAAATATTTTTTTTGGATATGGGGCATTTAAATATTCAGGCAGTGACGTTCGTTGGCAAGCACTAATCACATCCATTCCTGCCAACAAATACGCACACAGGAATGGTTGTGAGTTGTAAGTCACTAGGCCCTGGTTCTCCATGAGCTGTTGCGCCACCCAATTTATTTATTTAATTTACTAATCACATCGTGCAAGTATTGCTTGCGCAAGAACTGCTAGCAATTTTATCACTTGCAAAAATTAACTGCTTGCAAGTTCATATTTGTCAAACATCATTGACAAGCATATTTGTCAAGCATGGTCATCAAGCATGTTTGTCAAGCATGTTTTTCAGTCATATTTGTCAAGTATGTTTGTCAAACATATTTGTCAAGCTGTTTGCCAAGGATATTTGTCGAGCATATCAATATGCAAAATGCAAAATGCAACATGCAAAATGCAACATTAAGTATGCAACATGCAACATGCAACATGCAACATGCAACATGCAACATGCAACATGCAACATGCAACATGCAACATGCAACACGCAACATGCAACATGCAACATGCAACATGCAACATGCAACATGCAACATGCAACATGCAACATGCAACATGCAACATACAACATGCAACATGCAACATGCAACATGCAACATGCAACATGCAACATGCAACATGCCACATGCAACATGCAACATGCAACATGCAACATGCAACATGCAACATGCAACATGCAACATGCAACATGCAACATGCAACATGCAACATGCAGCATGCAACATGCAACATGCAAAATGCAACATGCAACATGCAACATGCAACATGCAACATGCAACATGCAACATGCAACATGCAACATGCAACATGCAACATGCAACATGCAATATGCAACATGCAACATGCAACATGCAACATGCAACATGCAACATGCAACATGCAACATGCAACATGCAACATGCAACATGCAACATGCAACATGCAACATGCAACATGCAACATGCAACATGCAACATGCAACATGCAACATGCAACATGCAGCATGCAACATGCAACATGCAAAATGCAACATGCAACATGCAACATGCAACATGCAACATGCAACATGCAACATGCAACATGCAACATGCAACATGCAACATGCAACATGCAATATGCAACATGCAACATGCAACATGCAATATGCAACATGCAACATGCAACATGCAACATGCAACATGCAACATGCAACATGCAACATGCAACATGCAACATGCAACATGCAACATGCAAAATGCAACATGCAACATCCAACATGCAACATGCAACATGCAACATGCAACATGCAACATGCAACATGCAACATGCAACATGCAACATGCAACATGCAACATGCAACATGCAACATGCAACATGCAACATGCAACATGCAACATGCAACATGCAACATGCAACATGCAACATGCAACATGCAACATGCAACATGCAACATGCAACATGCAACATGCAACATGCAACATGCAACATGCAACATGCAACATGCAACATGCAACATGCAACATGCAACATGCAACATGCAACATGCAACATGCAACATGCAACATGCAACATGCAACATGCAACATGCAACATGCAACATGCAACATGCAACATGCAACATGCAACATGCAACATGCAACATGCAACATGCAACATGCAACATGCAACATGCAACATGCAACATGCAACATGCAACATGCAACATGCAACATGCAACATGCAACATGCAACATGCAACATGCAACATGCAACATGCAACATGCAACATGCAACATGCAACATGCAACATGCAACATGCAACATGCAACATGCAAAATGCAACATGCAACATGCTTGACAAGCGTGGATTTGTGGTTTCAATCTAAGCAAATTTTCATAAATGAAATTACTTCTTGGCTTTTTTTGGCAGCAGCGACGGCCTCTTTTGATTTAGCTTTTGGCACTTTTGGCTTAGAAAGGTGCCGTCACACCGGGAAAATAAAGTACTTGTAGCAATTGTTTCCAAAATTTCGATTTTGAAATATTCGTGTTAGTACGTACTTGTGCAGAGAGCGATCACACCAGGCAAGCAAATTGCTTGCTGAAACGACTTTTTACTTGCTTTTAAGTCGTCACACCGTGCAGGCAAGTACTTGCTGAAATTAATTGCTGAAAGTACTTGCAGTAGTAATTGCTGAAATTACTTGCTGAAATTAGTTTCTGAAAGTACTTGCGTGCGTAAACGGATATGGTTTTGCCATTAAGTTCTGTTTGGTTTATTGTTTCTTCAGAAAAAGATCTTAATGGATAATCCAGATTTGGAAGATGGATTTTTTACGAGGAAATTGTTTTTGAACATGAATATTTGTTGAAAATGAGGCAATTGATTCTTGTAGAGTATTTTTAGTAAGAAAACATGATTTGATTGTAAGCGTGTTGAACTTTCAAATAAGAAAATTTTTAAAGACTGTTATAAGCTTTACCTTCTACATACATTTTTTTTTTAGTTCGACTCTCTCATTAATTGCTCTACCGATTTCAATAAAAATCTGGGGAGTTGTTTTAACAATTGAAAGAAAGAGCTTCAAGCTTCGTAGCATTTTTTTTTTACTTACTTAAATATTTTTAAATGTTCCTAGCAAGTTGAACTATAAGAGAGCAATTACGTACCACCGTCGGTCATATGTATAATTATTATCAAAAAACATGCATTAAAAACAACAATTTCCTCTATGTCGCAGCATTTGAAGCAACAAAATGCGGCTGATCGAAGATAAATCATTTTGGTATGACTCTTTTTTGAAGGTGGTACTGAGAATCCGTACTTCACAACCCTGATGAGAGACTTCTGGGCAGAGGGAGACGATTTTGTCTGCAATTTTGATCGCAGAACATACATTCGCTTGCAAGCAAGTAAAAAGCTTGCTTGCGCAAATCCTGTGGCAAGTGGCAAGTACTTTAGGTTAGGTTGTAAGGTGTGATAATGCGGCAAGTCGCACCATCTCACTCGGATCTCAGTGGATCCGTTGTGCTCCCCAGGGTATAGGTGGTTAGTTAGGAGGGATAGGGAGGGAGTAAAGGAGAAGTTTTAGGTTTAAGGGGCCTCCCTGAACCATCCTGAGCTCTGAATGAATTTCAGGATGTTCTTTAGTGGCAAGACAGAGATGTCGCCCAGTTCGTCGAAGAAGTATTCTCCAAGGGCTTTTTTTCTAGTTCTAGCTAGGCTAGGGCATTCGCAAAGGAAGTGGGGGAGCCCTCCTCTGCCTCTTCATCATGACACCGTCTACATAGGTCCGATGAGCTGATGCCCATTCTGTTCATGTGGGTTCCCATTGAGTTGTGGCCCGTAAGGACACCAACCATGAGAGATAATTGAGGCCTGCTTAGCTTGAGTAAGTAATCAGTTTTTTTCTTTGAAATATTTGGCCATAGATTCCTTGAAACCCGACAAGTGTCGATGGATGACCATCTGACATTTGCAGCTTCCAAGAAACTCTGGTGTATTCTACCTTTTTCTTGCTCCAGTGGCATGAGCACAGAGGCTTCGATTTGGCTCGGATCAAGAGATGACCCGTTTTTGGCCAGTTCATCTGCCATTTCATTCCCATGAATATCCCTATGTCCTGGGACCCATCTAAGGGTAACTGTTTTCGTTGCATTAAGTACATTTAGCTCATTCCGACAGCGATCGACCAGTTTGGACTTTGTGGTGATTGAGGAAATGGCTTTAATTGCCGCCTGGCTGTCTATGAAAATGTAAATATTGTTGTTGACTAATTCACTGATTGAGGAAAGATGTTTCGCGGCTTCGCAAACTGCCAGCACTTCCGCTTGGAATACACTGCAAAAGTTTGGAAGCTTTAAAGATCTATTTATGGGTGGGTTATCTGAGTAGATGCCTGACCCAACCCCCTCCAAGGTTTTGGAACCGTCAGTGAAGACCGAAACATGATTTGCATTTATGACCCTGTTTTCAATCCAGAGTTCCCTGGTTGGGATATCCGTTATTGTTACTGGGTTGAAATCTATGTGCGGTGAAACGTAGTCTGTTTGAATGTCTATGTCTATAAAATTCATTATGGTTCTGTGACCGTAGAGGCCCTTTTTCCAATTTTTACATTGAACAAGTCTTAAAGCACTTTTGGCCGCCACCTCTTTCGTATACAGATCGAGTGGGGCAAGTAAAAGGAAAGTTTCAAGGGCGGCCGTTGGTGTGGTTCTGATAGCACTGGTTGTGCCAATACATGCTAGTCTTTGAATTTTAGTCATGGTTTTTAGATTGGTTTCTTTATCTAAGGCTGACCACCAGACCATGCATGCGTACGTTAAAATTGGCCTTATAATGGCTGTGTACATCCAATGGATGGTTCTGGGGCTGGGACCCCATCTTTTTCCAAAAATTCTGCTACAAGTGTAAGAAGCTATTGAGGCTTTTCTTTCTCTTTCTTTAATATTTTCTTTCCAGTTTAGTTTACGATCGAGAACAATTCCAAGATATTTGGCAGTACCCGAAACCTGTAACGGAATTCCGTTAATGGTAGGCGGGTTTATGTTTGGTATATTACGTTTCCTTGTAAACAGCACCAGTTCTGTCTTCAGTGGGTTAATATTAAGGCCACAATTACTGGCCCAGTTTTTGAGCTTGTCAAGGGACGTTTGTAAGAGCTCGCACAGAGTGGGGGCAAATTTTCCAGAGGCCAATAACACAATGTCATCGGCGTATGCGACTACTTTGATGCCACCCAGATTTAGTTTGACCAAAATCTGGTTAACGACAAGGAGCCAAAGCAAAGGAGAAAGTACTCCACCCTGTGGAGTGCCCCTACTCGTCCTAACTCTTATTTTACTGTCACCCATTTCTGCATTTATGATTCTCGTTTGAAGCATGAAAACAATCCAGTTTATCAGTGATGGATCGACGCTGACAGAGTTTAGGGCTTTTCGAATAGCATTGTTATCAACATTATTAAAGGCCCCTTCTATGTCAAGGAATGCTGCTAAAGTGAATTCCTTGAAGTGGATTGATTTTTCAATTGTGCCGACCACTTCATGGAGTGCTGTCTCAACAGATTTGCCCTTCAAGTACGCATGTTGGGCCTGTGAGAGCACACCATTATTCAGTTTTAGGCGAATATGAGTGTCAATTAACCTTTCCAAGGTCTTCAGGAGAAAAGAGGAAAGGCTAATAGGTCTGAAATCCTTCGGTTCGGTATGGGTGGGCTTGCCAGCTTTTGGAATGAAGATGACATTGACTTCTCTCCATCTAGCGGGGATATAGGTGATGTTTAGACAACCTATATAGATATCCACTAGAATCGGAATAATTATATCTTTAGAGCTTTGGAGCATCATTGGAATGATTCCATCAGGCCCTGCAGACTTGTATGCTGAGAAGGAGTCGATGGCCCAAGCCACCTTCCTACTGTCTACGATTTGTTTACCTATATCATAGATTTCACTTATGTTGGGCCCTCTGTCCACAGGAGATGTACTGCTAGTACATCCTGGGAAGTAATTGCTTATAAGTGACTCTAAAGTTTCAGAGCAGGAGTCCGTCCAGGTGTTATCCGGTCTTTTTAGAAATCCCGGGGGAATGGGTACCATAGACATGACTTTCCTGAGCCTAGCAGCTTCATTCGTAGACTCGAGGTCTGAACAAAATTTTTGCCAGACTGCTCTTTTAGCATAGGTCGTTCGGTTTTTGTATAGATTTTTGCTGACCTTAAAGAGGTCCCAATCGGTAGGGTCATTACTGAATTTAGCTCTATTGTAAAGCCTCCTTGAGTTTTTCCTAAGAATAGACAGCTCTTTGGACCACCATACGGGGTTGAGCTTGCCTTTACTTTTGGTAATGGGGCAGGAACTCTCGTAAGCATTATTTATGGCTAACGTTAGTTCATTTACATGTTTGTCAATGTCAGAGCAGGTTGTCAATGGTAAATGTTCATAGTGACCCAAAGATGAGGCCAATCTAATGTTGAAGGCATCCCAGTTTGTTTTCCTGGGGTTTCTATAGGGTTTTGAGTTTTCAATTTTGTGCTCTATTTGGAACGTTATCATTCTATGATCAGAGAATGAAACATTACTTGAGACCTTTCAGTCACTGACCTTTATTGAGTCAGAGTTATTGGAAAGTGTCACGTCGAGCACTTCTCTCCTATTTCTAGTAACAAAGGTTGGTTCGTTACCTTTATTTAGAATCAATAAGTTTTCCTTAATAATATATTCAAAAAGTGACTCACCTCTTTTATTTGTGTCGGTGCTCCCCCATTGTAGATGATGAGCGTTGGCGTCGCAACAAACCAGGAGGTCCCAACCGTTCTGGCAAGTACTTGCAGCGAGTAATTAATTTGCTTGCAAGCGCTTGCAGGAATTAGTCGCACCGTGCAAGTATTGCTTGCGCAAGTACTTGCAGGCAAGTTAGTCACTTGCAGAAATTAATTGCTTGCAAGTACTTTTTTGGGTCGTCACACCAAGCAAGTTATACTGGCCGCAAGTACTTGCTCGCAAGTAAATCACTTGCAGCAATTACTTTTCGGGTCGTCACACCAGCCAAGTTTTTCTTGCAGCAATCATTATGCTTGCTGTACTTTGATTGCACGGTGTGACGGCACACAGTG
This sequence comes from Dasysyrphus tricinctus, assembly GCA_963921185.1. Taxonomy (NCBI): domain Eukaryota; kingdom Metazoa; phylum Arthropoda; class Insecta; order Diptera; family Syrphidae; genus Dasysyrphus; species Dasysyrphus tricinctus. Next base: position 54,555,789 of record OY992530.1, on the reverse strand, counting down.
GTCCATTTGTGGAATTTCAGTGACAAATTTCATTTCCCACGCCAATTCTGCACGACAGTTAATGAAATTTGGTACACTTAATGCTTTGGGGATGCTTGATTCAGTGATTCGGCCGAAATTTGTCTACTTCAAACAGGAGCTTGACAATTTAAGTCAGATTATTGTTATTATTTTGAAATTTGGAACCAAGTACTGACCTAAATTGTAAAGCCCCTGTTTGAAGTTGAAAAATTTAGGCAGTATCACTGGATTCAGCATCCCCAAACCATTAAGTGTACCAAATTTCATTCACCGAAATTCGACAAACGGACCACCGTGCGGCCGGCACCTTAAATTAGTGAACTACAATTAAGCTTCTTTTTTTTCAATGATTTGAAGTAAGACAGCTAATTTCTAAATGCACTCAATGGAGAGCGGCTATTATTTTTTCGATGCCATTCGGATTCTGTGGAAACATTTTTTCGTAATTTGCAGCGCAACAATCCATTAGAAGATTCGTTACAACAATAGATTCTGCGATGCTGATTAATGTTTATTTTAAAATTAAGTTCTTTTGATGAACACATCTGGCAAAAATCGTTTTCAAACTCAAAATTTCGAAGAGCTTATTTTTGTAATTCTGTGCATTTAAGAAATAATAAGCCTTTTAGTTTTTATTGCTCCTAATAACTTTAATTCGAATGCTAAAAACCAGATGGTTTAATGCCTTCAAGTTTTTAAGTTTTTAAATTTGATTTAATTTTGTTGTTTTCAATATTTAAGCTTGAAAATAATAAGTGCACACCCTTTATTTTGAATTTTTTGACTGTTACTTTAAACTCACATTGTTTTTACTTGCGATATATAGGCACTTGATGCAAAGTTTATTGTTTATTTGGATTTTTGATAAATGCTCAAAATTATTTGTTTGAAAATCAAATATTTTGAAAACTACACAGTCAATTTTTATAAAACTCTGTACTCTTCTTCTTTACAAATGTTAAAAAATCCTTAAGGAAAATATTTTTTTCTTTTAAACGGCTCCTACGATTTTTATAAAACTAATTAGGTATGCTTAAATTAGTACAGTTTACTACCAAAAACTATAAAAAGTTACACTTAGCATCTATCAATAGTACCTCTCATAGAACTTTTTTTTTATTTTGAATTTTTCACTAACGGCCGAACGGATTAAGATTATTTTTTTACAAATAAATTTAAAACAATATTTGCTAATCCATATATAACTTTTAAAGAAAAGTTTCAGACAATTTTTTTTTTTTTGAAATTTTGGTTTATATGCATGTTTATATGTGCACGAAAATAAATACTTAAGATTTGCATACCAAAATTTTTCCTTATCAATGATTTCAGAATGTTGTGTATAAAAAAATTTTTTTTTTTTTCAAAAAACTGCTCCAACGAATCTATTGTTTTCTTCTGCCATTACAATCAAAACTAGGTAAAAAAAATATTGCAATAACCATATTTTTATAAACTTCCAATTTATTATTTATTATGTGCACAACAAAGCTCTATAATACCGGATGAATTAAAAATCATGAAAAATTGATAAAACATTAATAGTCCCTCTCAAGATTGGCATAAATCCGCTAAAATTCGAGATTGGCCAGTGGACCATACTGAACAACAGTGCTGCCTGAGTAGATACTACTAATTCAAAGAGGATATAAAATTAAAATTAATTTTTTTATCTTTAACATGCAGGCTATTTGCTCACGTATGAAAGAGAAGAGTAAATCAAGAATCAGAAAATTACGTGTTTAATTCAAGTTGTTTTAACAGGTTCTCACCAAAATTTCATTACAATTCTCGTATTTGGGCGGGTGCTTCTATGTAGATAAAAAAATAAAAATAAATAAATTGGGTGGCGCTATAGCTCGTGGAGAACCATCAGGGCCTAGTGACTTACAACTCACAAGTCACAACCATTCCTGTGAGCGAGTTTGTTGGCAGGAATGGAGGGGACCTACAGTTTTGTTGCTGAGTCCGAACGGCTAAATGAGAAGCCTTTTTTCATGACAAGTATACTCTTGGAGGATTTGTCAGTTCCTCGCAAAAGACAGTACCTCGAATAAAACATTTCTGTTTTTAGATGGCATGGCTGGGAATCGAACACACACCTTCAGCATGACAGTCTTACGCACTAACTATCATGCCACGAGGTTACTGTAGATACATTGTGCATATATAAGATACTCGGAGGCAGAAATAATTATGTTTCTTGGATATTATCGAAATGTTTCAGTCTTTTCTTTATATAATCGATACTTTTACCATTGTATATAAATTCTATAGTATTCTCATGAAGAAAAAAAGCTCGTGGCCATCTATGCGTCCAAATGTCATACTAATTTTTGTTAAGGGATCTCGGTAAGGCGATCACAGCGAACCTATCGACCAAATGTCTACCTACAAAATCGTGTTTCATGAGAATACTATAGATTGGATATACAATGCTTTTACGAGCAATGCTCCAGTTAAATGCACTTTGTGCATTCCTCTTTCATCCCTTAAAATAACTTTACTGTAACATTTGGCCTACTCTCACTATGAATACCCAGTAGTATTACCTTCCTTGAACCTTACAGTTCGTAAGATTTGCCAAGTACAGCGGTTCCTTTCTTTTTCCTTTTTAATATGCATAATTTAGAAAAAAAAAATAATACTGACATGATATGGGCCTTTTTCACTGTGACGTGATGTTAGCAGGTCACTCAATTGCACCCATACTTGAAATGCAAAATCAGGAATAGAAATAAAACACAAAAATGAGGAAAAAAAAAATGCAAATTTCTGTCAAGGCCACATTTGCCTATAGGTGAAAATTGCTCTGTTAACTTCTCAGACGTTTTATTCTTATAGTACTAGCAACAGCTTTCTATACCTGTAGTATAATTTTTTGCAAGTCCCCTTTCACACGAAGAAACAAGTTGCTGGAGATTTTTTTGACGTTTTCTTTTAATCTCCTTAAAAATCTCTTGTACCTTTCATACGAGGAAACAAATCTCCAGGCAATTTTTGAAATTTACTTTGAAAGTCTATTGGTTGAACACACCTTAACCTAGATGTGAAAGGGAATATCAAAAAAAAATCTCCTCAATTCCTCGACCGGGGAGGTTTTGTTCGCCCCTATTTCCTCCTGCCCTTCTCACCATGAAACCTCGTGTTTCCTCGTGTGAAAGTGCACTAAGAGATGGGGACCCAGCCCCAACAATATTCATTGGATTTTACACAGCCATTACAATGCCTATTCTTACTTACGCATGTTTTGTTTGGTGGCCAGCCTTGGATAAGGCAACCAATCTTAAAACCGTGCGACCAAAATTCAGAGACTGAGGTGTATTGACACAACTAGTGCTATGAGTACTATACCACCTGCAGTCCTAGAAACATTCCTTTCACTAGCCCCACTCGATTTATTTACGCAAGAGTTGGCGGCCAAAAGCGTTCTACGACTCAAAACGAGTGTACAAATTGGAAACAGGGTCATACTCCATACTTCAACCATAATAAACTACACTGACATAGACGTTCAAACGCACTTCATTTCACCGTGCATAGATTTTAACCAAGTTGTACTAACAGATTTCCCAACAAGGGAATTCTGGAAGGAAAACCGGGACTTTAACTCAAATCATGTTTCAGTTTTTACGGACGGATCCAAAACGGAAGCTGGTCAGGCATTTTTTCAGTTAACACATCCTTATACAAATCAATAAGGCTCCCAAACTTTTGCAGTGTTTTCCAAGCAGAAGTGCTTGCAGTATGTGAGGCTGCAAAATATCTATCCACATGTGGACTGATAAATAAAAACATTGACATCTTCACAGACAGCCAGGAGGCAATTAAGGCCGTTTCATCAACTGTCACAAAGTCAAATCTGGTCGATTGTTGCCGTAGTGAATTGAGATTGCTCGGCAAATCAAACTCAGTCACCCTTCGATGAGTCCCGGGACAAAATGACATTTATTGCAATGAACTGGCAGATGAAGCCACTGAAACTGGAAAGAAGTAGAATTCACCAGAGCTTCATCATGGCCGCCAATGATGGATGGCCAAAAATTGGGGTTTCGAAGAATCTATTGCCAGATATTTCTAAAAAAAAACTAAGTATTTACTTGAGCTAAGCCCTTCTAAAAGTACTGGAGAGTGCTAGGACGCCACATGGCCCTAGGCTCAATGAAAGGAAAATCCCTATGCACACCTCCGCGTGATAGAGGGCGGGTAACGCTAACGTGCAGGGGGACCGAATGGATGCCGGGATAAGCAGACAACCCAGCGATGCTTGTCAGGGCACAAAATTATCCTTGGGATGGTTAAAAGCCCCAATAGTCCGGATGAACTGCAGGTAGCGGTCAACGGCATGATAGTCTGGTGGCGGAGGAGCTTTTTTTTTGTTAAAAGGCCAACGACAGCAGCAGGTAGCGTCTGCAACCCATATTGGGCGGCTACAAAAGGCGTCTGTTTTCCCATAGTGGGCGGCCTCGAGCAGTTATGTGTTTGACCATACAAAAGGCGGGTGTGGCCTGTCAAATCTGAGCTTATGTATGTTATTAATCGTATTTCGGAAAACACCATGGTGGAAGGATATATGCTAATACATGAAATATGACAACAAATGGAAATGAGTCCCCAAGAGGTAACCATTTTATGGAGAATCCTTCTGTAGCTTCGGCTGCTGTAAACCGCACATCGGATTTGGGGGTGCGGCATCTTTCGTGTACCAGCGTCAATCAAGACGCCATAGCAATAAATGAATCGTTGACAAATAGAAGAAGTCTTTCAAGATGAGCAAATAATACTTTTGGCTACCGCATACGTACGAAAATCGGAGCATGGAACGTTTGATCCTTGTACGGCAAAGGTAGATACGAGCAGGTTGAGCGTGAAATGCTTCACTTTAAGATCAATATCCTGGGCATCAGCGAAACTAAGTGGAGAGGAAGAGCTGGGCAAACGAGAATGCTGTATTCCGGGGAGGATGAAAGAGAGGGTGGCCAAAGGCTGCATGGTGTCGGAATTATGTTGAACGAAGAAGCGAAGTCAAGTCTTATATCCTGGGCGCCCATTTCTGCAAGAATAATGACAGCAAGGTTCCGTTCAAAAACTCGCAACGTCACAATAATTCAGTGCTACGCCCCCACGAAACGAGCTTCGTCATTAAACGGAATGCAACATTCAACAATTGATGAGATGTGGGGTGATATAAAAAGTGTCTTTATGGAGGCTGGATCCGAAACTGTACCCAAGCAGACGAGAGTTAGAGACTCTTGGATATCCCAAGACACCTGTGATAAAAATCGAGCTTCGCAAATCGTTGAAGATGCAAATAAATGCCGAAGCGGATGCTCATCGAAAGGCTGAATTGCGAAGAGAATGTCGCTTAGCACATAAGATGTGTGAAACGTGACAAGAGGGTGAGGTTAGACGGTCTCGCAGAAAATGCGGAAAACGCTGCAAAAAGAGGAGATATAAGGGAATTGTACCAAATATCCAAGGAAGTTGTCGGAAAGAAAAGCAACACCAATCATCCTGTAATGGATGTGGATGGTAAACTTTTGGTATCAATCAAGGATCAGTTGCGCAGGTGGAAGGATCACTTTTGTGCCTTGCTCCATGAGGATTCTGTTGAGCAGAGTGCTGAAGTGCCCCAGCTTAACGATATGCGTAGATCATATAGGGGTATTGACATCGAACCCCCTACAGTACTGGAAATTCAATCTTCGATAAAGCTTCTCAAAAACAACAAAGCAGCTGGACTTGACGGTATACCAGCCAAGTTCCTGAAAGCTTACCCTGGTCAGAGCGGCTAGTATTCTGCCCCCGTTGATACAAGCTGTGTGGGAAAACGAAATCTACCCCAGCGACTTCAAGGAGGGTGTAATTGTTAAGTTGCCAAAGAAAGGTGATCTTAGGAATTGCAACAATTGGCGAGTTTTGTCCGTTTTTCCAAAACTACCTGCAACCATCATTCTGGAGCGAATAAAGGTTAGAATCGAGTCTACACTCAAGAGGCATCAAGCTGGTTTCCGCAGTGGGCGGTCTTGTGTCGACCATATCAACACTCTGCGTATCGTTCTTGAGCAGTCTGCGGAGTTTCAATCACCGCTTTACCTCATGTTCGTGGATATTGAGGAGGCCTTTGACCGAGTCAACCGTGAATGTATATGGAGATCACTTCTTGGTTAAGGAATTCCCCCAAAAATTGTTGCCATTATAAGAGTGTCCTATAACAACGCATCAAGATGTTTTGTTTTACACAATGGGCAGCTATCCGACTCTTTCGAAGTGCGGCAGGGTGTGAGACAGGGAGATGTTCTATCGCCAATTCTCTTTCTACTGGCGATTGACGATGTTTTGTTCCCTGTTGGAACAGCAGAGAGGCAGAGCATTCAATGAAGACCGTTTGAAAGGCTTAGTCACTTAGACTATGCCGATGATATAAGTATGTCTCTTGGCAAATAACATCAGTCGGCTGAACGGGATGTGTCAAGCTCTGAAGAAAGGAGAGTCGAGTGGTCTTAAAATAAATAGCAAAAAGACAAAAATAATTCTCACAGGCCGCCCCACACATTAGCGTATTTTAATACAGGAGACGCCAGTTGAAGAGGTTGAACAATTTAACTACCTTGGAAGTATCGTTTTAGCAAATGGTGGTACTGATCTGGACGTTCAAAGTAGAATAAATAAAGCTCGCGCAGCCTTTGGTTCTATGTCCCAAATTTGGAAATCCAGTCAAATCTCCGTACGCACAAAGTTGAGATTCTTCGAATCCAATATCAAATCCGTGCTGTTATATGCTTGCGAGACCTGGAAAGTTCACGACTGCCATCTCGAAAAAATTGCAGGCTTTTGTGAACCGTTGTCTACGCCATATTCTAAGAATTCACTGGCCTCAAATAATATCAAATTAGGAATTGTGGCGCAGGACAAGTCAAGAGCGACTGGACGTTGACATAAGAAAGCGTAAATGGCAATGGATTGGTCACACACTGAGGAAACCAAACGATGAAATTGCAAAGCAGTCATTTGAATGGAAACTTCAGGGTGCACGTCGGGTTGGAAGACCAAGAACAACATGGAAATCAACAGTTTTAGCAGAAGCAGACTACCAGAGAAAGACGTGGCCACAGTTAAAATATCTATCTGTAGAGCGTGAAGGATAGAAACGATTTGTTGGCGCCCTATGCCCCAATCGGGGTTACAGGACTTGATGATGATGATGAAGCAACCCTTAACTGTCTTACTTGGTTGGAATCCTAATGGGTCACAACTTATGGGAGCCCACATGACCAGAATGGGCATCTGACCTTTGTAGAGGGTGTCAGGATGAAGCGGTGGAGGAAAGTTCATCTCACTTCAATTATGAATGCCCCAGCCTAGCCAGAACTTGAAAATCAGCCCTCGGAGTATACTTTTTCGATGAACTGGGCAACGTCTCCTTTTTGCCACTAAAAAGCATTCTAAAATTCATTCAGAATTCAGGATGGTTCAGGGAGGCACCCCATTCCCATTCCTTAAACTTTCACTAGCTCCCTCGCCTTACCCCACTGTTACGTACTTATCAAATATCCTGGGGAGCGCAATGGATCCATTGAGATCTGAGTTAGGTGATGTGGGCGCCGCACATCGCCAACCCTTCTTGCCTAATCTAACCTATAGTCAGTGTTGCCATAATCTCAAATTTCATAATGCTAGATTTCAAATTTTATAATGCTAAATCGTATGGAAACCCAAAAAACAGAATGCTAGATTTAAAAATACATTTTGTACAAAATATCAATGTTTATTTTTTCAGAAATACTCTTAGCATTAAGTAGTAGCTTAGTAGCTTTGGTATATTATTTTACTGCTTGACATTTGAAACCTCTTTGTTTACACTGAAGCGAATCCTTGGATATATGATGGACTTCGTCGGGCCAGTGAATAATCGTTCATACGCAAATAAACTGTTTGTTAAATAACCAATTTTTCATAGAGCCCTGAATTTATTTCATAAATCAACTAATATTACATTAATTTATAAAACAAATTTACTGACTCAACGAAAAATTTGGTGGTGCAATAACTGCTTGACCAACGACTATTCAGTGGCCCAATGAAGTCCATCATCGACTGAAATGTAATTCAGTCAGCCGTCAGATGATCACATTTGAAATTCATAAGATCAAAATTTTAACAATAATAATAACAATTTGGCGCTAGATTATTAATAATTGAATATTTTTTGTAATCAAATCTAGCATTCAAGAATGCCAAACAAAGACAGATAATGCTAAAAAAACATTTGGCATAATTTTAATATTTCAAAATGCTTTTCACTCCTGTATAATGCTTGATTTAGCATTTATAATGCCATTATGGCAACGCTGCCTATAGTACCAGCAAGATGAGCCGAGGTTGCGACGTAGGATTTTAGTATCTAACTGTATGAAATTTCTCTCCTTCTTCTCTGAGTTCTTAAATTAAATAAATCTATGTTAGTGAACACATCATTTATTTTCAAGTGTTTAATAAATCTTATAGCCAAAACGCAAAACTTATATTATTCTATATAACCAACAAATCACCATTAAATAGATCAAGGTCAGAAAAAAGAAAAGGAAAACAACACGAATTATAAAATATCGATTCGGAAGTATCAAAATCCTCTGCTTCCAACTAACAAAATATTACAAAACAAAAACTTATCAAATATTCAAAAAGTTCACAAACAAAAAATTCAAAACCAACCAAAACACCACCCGGTTATACTTTAAAAATTATTCTTATACCCAGAAGGGGGAGCTCTCCTTCTTCTTCAAGGATGACACAATTTACTTAATTTTTTTTTATGTCGTCAAACAACCACCAAACAGGTGTTCTTGCTAATAGCAAATCCATTTGGGATCATACGACATTTTGTTCTGATTATTATTAATCAATTCTCGCAGAGCCCCTCCCACCTCCCTAAAGTAGCAGGATTGTATACTGAAAACTCTCAATCATTCATTCAGTTCCGATCATCCACAGCGCCTTTCACGAATCTATATCAGTGATGGTTGATTAAAAAGTGATTGAAAGTGATACCTACCATTGATGACGACGACGCAAGCAAGGCCTAAAGAATGTTGTGTATCATTGTCGTCATTCGTAATTCTGATTGTGTTTATATGTGCGTCTATTTTTTATTGGTTGCTCAAGCTCCTGTTATACTACTGACTATACGTTCTTATGCTCGTATATAGCCGACTCTGCTCTCTGCTCCCGGATGCCATTAGATGACAAAAGAGGAAAGCTATAAACTTTTCGTTTTCCTTCAATGCACAACGGGATTTAGGATGTTTGGGTGATCGGTTGCCTTCTTATGCCTGGACAGAAATTCGGAGCTCATTTTTATTGCTGGCACAAGGTGGCCTCCCAAATGTTTTGTTAGTTTCTCATTCATAATTGATTGAAAGAAGGTCAAGTAGGAATTTGAGAAGGATGCTGAAATTGAATGGTTGGATTGTTTTTCGGTGGCCGGAACGGAAAAAAATAAGCAGAAAATGGATGGTGTTACCAAATTTTGTTTTACTTAAATTTTTTGAAATATGTTTTCAATGATTAAGAAAGAAACAAATATAAATCTTGGGAAAATTTAGTTTAAAATTTCTTATTTTTAGCTGAACCTATGGAATCTTATACGACTAACAAATTTGTTGGACATCGAAAAAATCTTCAAATTTCTATCTGCAATTATTCGATAGCTTACAACCGATAAAATATCTGGCGTCCAGGTAATACTATTAGCTCCGTGAAAGTAATTAATCGAGAACTCGAGCCTTAGCGTTGTTCTTTTTTTTTTTTTACAAAATGGCGTTCATGATCGATTGGATTTGAATCAGTTTAGTTTAATTAAAGACTTCCTCCGACAAAATACAGGCTTTTTTGTTTTAAAACCAAAAAAAGAAATAAATTAAAAATAATTTGGAGCATCTGGTAACCCTTATAGAAAGTTCCTGCACACCGGTATTGAATGGACAGTCCTATAATTTTTATCTCTGGCCAAACATATCAATTCGTATCTTAAATTTGTTGATTCCATTGAATTATATAAGCTCGTTCGACCCGAGAATTAATGATGAATGCTTTACATGGATATGGATACATAGGTGAAGAAAACAAAGCAACAAAAATAATGGCAACAGAGCCAAGAGTCAACCGTGGAATATTTAATTTTAATATAAGGGATTGTGAAATCTGCAAACATCCAGAAACGGAAAAAGCAGTCAGCCGGTAAGTCCTACTTTGCGAGTATAAGAGCTATACGCTAGGGAATACCTATAGCTGATGGACTTTTAGGTTTGTTCGTATAGAATTTGTTGTTGTTGTTTTCTTTTTTCGTTGTGAATTCGATAAGATGATGTTGAAAATGTTGAAGGAAGAAGTCATTTAATGTGATTCATAAGAATCTCAAAGACAAGTTGATGATGAAACCTTCTTGAAAAGTCAATTTGGATGGTGTTATTCAATGACAGTGATAAATAGACTGTGTATAGATGTTTCCACATATACAAAAGTTAGTGTATTTTCTTGTTAAAAAGGGTTAACTGCGTAATATCAAGGTAAATCATAAGCTGCCTTTTATATGGTGGGAGCATAATCTTGTATGAGCTTCAAGGTTGAAAAACGACTAATGTTTAGTGCTTTTTCATGTTTCAGCTCAATTTACAAAAAAAAAATGTAACCTAATTGTATAAAGAGCTGTTAATTTATTTTTTATTTGTCTAAAAAAATTACAAACTCAATTTATGTTGAATTCCCAGTCAAAGAAAAAGTTTTTCAATTAAAATAAAACATAAAAGGCTAAGCACCATACTAAAGGAATCTGATGATGATCGGCTTGGCACCCGTGAAATAGCCATAAAACTGCAGCATATAAAGTTGGTGGTATATATAGCTCACTCAAGTTGTTGCTGTTATATTTAAACCTTTAATAACTTGGAAACTATTTATAATAATAAAAGTCCAAGGCCGCACCAAGAACATTTGAAGTTTTTAACTGTAAGTAAAAAGAAAAATTAATAAAAGTCAGAGTTAAATGATTATTATGCATAAGAAAAAAGGACACAGAAGTAAATTGAATAGAAAAAGAAGTTGATTAGGTTTCGTGAATAGCAATAACTTTGTTCGAATTTGTTTTACTTCCCATCTCAAGTGGAATGAAACATATTTTCAGCTTAAGACATAAACTTAATCTTTCAACTTTTAATACCTATACCTTAAACTGTATATTACTAGCCTTATTCTGCCAAGCATCGCACTAGTAACGAAAAATTCAACAAAAATTGCAGAGTGTCAATTCTTACGACTTGTTTTGTTGATTTTTGTAATAACAACCGTCTTATAATAGGAGGGACCATATTTGAGCACAAGACATGCCACAAAGTAAGTTGGGAGTCAACGGATAGAAAACCAACTTCCAACCAAATAGATCAATTCGCGATCAGTCGGTGACTTAGAAGCATTCTATTATTATTTATTTCATCAAGCAGATATACATTGAAAATATATAATCTTAAAGACTACTGAATAAATTATAAGCAACATGCGATACCTTACAAGTTTATATAAATACCTAAAAATACTTAACCTTCCTATTCCCGCGCATTGGTCTGTCAGACCGAGAGTTCACTTTTCAGCGTTTTTTTTAATAACGTTTCATCCTGCTGCAATCTACTTCATAGTACTTCCTCATTTATTTCAATCTTCAATCTAGTGTGGTATACCTAAGGCTTTGTGCGGGGGGTGCTTGTGTTGGTATTAGACATCAATCGGTCTGTCAGACCGACGCGAGTATACGTGTAACAATTTTGGGCAGGTACAAAGTTATATGGAGCGCCATCTGGAGGCATGTTTTTTTTGTTTTTTTTGTTTCTTCATTTTAATATCTTCTAGGCTGGAGAGTTTTTTTTGCTCTTCAAAGAGCATATCGGTTTTTTTTCATGTTTTTTAAAACATGTCAAAAAATTTGCTTTTTTCAGAGGATTCGTAAAAATGCCATTATTCGATATTTAAGTAGACATTCTATATAAATTGATTTTTTTGTCATTAAACACATTTCATTCAACTAATTAAAATTATTTTGATTAATATTTTCGAAATGAGAAATAAAATAGAGCTTTTAGAGTTTCGGTCCCAGAGACCGTACGCGGGTATATGTGTTATTTTATTTGGCGCGGGTATAGGAAGGTTAAAAATAATATAACACCTCACTACCAGAGTTTAAAACCGTTAAAAAATTAATAATATGACTTTTAAAGGTATCACGACTAATATTGCTATGGAAATCAATATAACTAGCAACTGAGTTGGCCTGTCTAAGGCACCTAGTTATTGGCTCATTTAGACCATAATTAACCCTATGAAAAGGTTCAAAAAATATACTATGTACTCAAAGATCTCTCGTTGGAGCATATATTCTTATATAGGACAGAAGAAAAGGGCATTTTATTTGATTTTTGAGAAAGTCTCTAGTAAAAATTATTTCAAAATATTGATCCGTGTTTCTAAAAGCTGGAGATTAATTAGATTACATCTAGTAAGATAAGGAGGCATTCGCATATTCCAATGAAGTCTGTAAATTACTAGTCTGGAGAAACGTTTTTGGACACTTTCGATTCGATTTGAGTGGATAGCATAGTAGGGGTTCCATATTACACAACAATATTCAAGGACCGGCCTCACATAGGAATAAAATAATGCTCTGAGTGTATAAGGATCGGAAAATTCCTTAGAGTTACGTGATATGAACCCAAGAATTTGCTTTCGCAACAATAAAATCTATATGAAGGCAAAACGATAGCTTAGGATCGAAGATGACACCTAGGTCTTTTTTTTTGGTATCTTCTTGCAATTTAATACCATCAATGTTATAAACATAATTTATCTGCGAAAAATTACGGCGAAAAGATAGAAAATCACATTTGGAAACATTTAAAAATAACTGATTAGAGTAACCAGTCGGCTGGATTATTTATATCATTTTGAAGGAGAAAGCAGTCATCGATGGATTTTATGCATCAAAATATTTTTATATCATCGGCGAACATAAGGCAATGAGAAGATTTAATACAATCTGGAATATCGTTAATAAGGAGCAAAAAAAGAAGTGGACCTAAATGACTTCCTTGAGGTACTCCAGAAGTCACAACTATGGGATCAGATATTAAGTTATTAATACGCACATTTTGAATGCGCCCCTTTAAATAAGATTCAAACCATCTCAATAAGTTTGAGTGAAAACCTAGGGCAAAAAGCTTCTTAATTAAGACTGTGTGATTTACCCTATCAAACGCCTTTGAAAAATCAGTATAAATCACATCACTTTGATAACCCTTTTCAAGATTTTTTATTATATCATTGGCTAAAATTGTTGAATTCGTTGTAGTTGACTTACCAGAAACAAAACCATGCTGAGCAGGGGAAATAAGTTCCCGAACAATGAAGGATAACTTTTCATAAACTAATTTTTCAAATAATTTAGGAATCGTTGAAAGTTTGCTTATTGGACGATAATTAGAAATATTTTGCTTAGGACCTGATTTATGAATCGGAATAATAAACGATACCTTCCAGTCATCTAAAAAAAGTCCCGTATTTAAAGATGCATTAAAGAGTCGAGTTAACGGATCTAAAATGGAGGCTACACAAGATTTTAAAATTAAAGGAGGTATGCCATCAGGACCTGGTTGTTTATCCTGGTTTCAGATATATCCTTTTCGACATCAATGTAATTTAAATGTAAGGAGCCGATATTGATCAGACTCTCAGGTTTGGCAGTTGAAAAATTATTTGGTAAATTAGATGGAGAATAAACCGATTGAAAAAAAATTTGCGAACATGTTTCAGACCGTCCTAAGATCGCTTGATATAGTCCCTGAATATTGCATGGAATTTGGAATACCATTGGAACATTTTTTACTTTTGACGAAATTCCAAAAACACTTGCTATTCAGCTTCAAATTTGATTCTGTGCGATACAGGTAGTCTTTATATAGGAATTTATTTAGTACATCAAATTCTTTTTGAAGTCGTAAGTAATTACTTAGCAAAATATTATTGTTATTGGATTTTCGGAAAAGTTTATATGCTTTATTTTTTTTTATTGCACAAGTTACATAATCTTTTATTGTACCAGACTAGCTTCGAGTTATTACGAATGACTACTTTTGATATATAGAGGTTCATTGCCTCAGTTAAAGAACAGTGAAAAAGGTTATATGCATCACATATTGATGGTTATCAACAATATGGCTCCAAGGAAAGATATTCATATAATTATTAATAGAGTTAAAATCAGCATTTTTATAATCATATTTAGACAAATCATTGATAAAAGGTTTAAAATATTCATAAGATTCAAAATTAATACATAAAGCTAAATGATGAATAGTGTTAGGAAAAATTGGACAAATATTTTTATTTATATCAGTGCGAAACTCTTTATCGACAAAAACCAGGTCAAGAGTACGATTTAAATCATTGTAGAATTTATTTATTTGAATAAGATCATATTCAGCAAACGAATCAATTACTAAACTTTCATGAACATTATTAACATTGAAAGGTATAAGGCACAGCTCATCTGGATCTAAGATCCAATTTACATGACAAAGATTAAAATCACCTAGTACGATTAAGCTTTGATTAGAATTAGTAGCATTTAAAACAAATCGAGCATTTTCTATATCTAAATTATATAAATCAACAGAACTACCTGGTGGTATATAACTTAGTATAATTAAAACATCCGTGGAGTTGTTCAAGTTGACACATACAGCTAGTTGATCAACGTCGATTTCTGATGAGAGAGACGGTAGTTCAATTTCATGACATGAAAACGATGAACGGACAGCTATTAAGACACCTCCTCCTCTTGTTTGTTTAGTTTTTGCAAAGCTTCTGTCTTTTCGGAAAACGTAGTATAAATTATCATTGAAAATTTCGGAGTTTAAATGTTTATCAGTTAGCCACGTTTCAGTTAATGCGAAAATATCATAATACGAAGATGAAGAGTTAAAATGCAGTTGACTAGTTTTAGTACGAAGACCACCAATATTTTGGTAGTAGAGGAGAAAGCCTTTTTTAGCACTGAGAGGTTGAAAATTTTCGCACGATAAAGAACTATTTGTAGGAATGTTATTTGACTCGGAAGATTCTTCACTTATGTTTTGTCTGAATGAGGCCGTGCTCCTTCGTTTTTTGAAATGAATTGAAAAGCACGTAACTTTGTACCTATAGGCCAGATGTTGTCCATGAACATCGCATCATTGTACTCAGCTGGAACTCCAATTTTAAAATTAATGAACTTAATATTTTCTTCAGGTTCACCTCGCTTAATTAACTTAAAACACGAAATGACACCGGGGTTAATATCAAGAGCAGCAGCCAAATGATTGACTATAGATTCAGTGGCAACAGAGGGTCGAAAACTACCAAGATGGAACCATTTTTGTTTAAAAGAAACATTATTTTGTAGGAACTCACAAGAGCCCCTACCAGTTCTTAAAATATTATTCCGACGAACACCCACATGAGAAAAAGATATATTTTCGGTAGTTGGGCGATTGTATGCATTTTCAATTTCAGCTGGATTTATATCAGGTTTTTCATCGGTAATTATGGCAACATTTCCATCAGAGTTTTCATCATTAATTTCATCAGCATTTTCAATAGCATCATCTTTATTGGCACAACTTTCAGAATCAGTTTTATCAGCAACGAAACCAGCATCTTCAGCAACATCAGGAACATCAGGAACAACAGCAACTTCCGCAACAATATCGACAACAGGAACTCCACCAACAGCAGCAACACCAACCGGATCGGCAGCAACAACAGCTTCAGGATCTTTTACCACACTACTATAAGTAGCATTAGTAACATCAACGGATTTGACAGTGGCAACATTGTTTATGATATTTAAAGTGGCAGCACTGGTAATTGATTCACCCACATCATCAACAAGAGAGCAAGAACTATCGTGTGCATGCTCATCAACGGTTGCATTATTGTTGTTGGAATAACTCGGCACTTTATCATTCGAAATTACTTTTTTTGTTTTGACTCCCGCTGTGACAGGAATCGTCGAAGATTTTTTGTTTGTGGACAGAGTGGTTTAGAAGTTGAAGCAGTAATCCGAGGGGTAATGGGGGTTACATTTATGGGCTTTGTTTTTTTGCTAGGGATTGCAGGTGACGAAAAGCTTTTATTTATTGCATTGATAGGGGGATTTAAATTTAATTTAGCTTTGGCGCGGGTGGTCAATGGTTTCTTAGTTTTACTTGTGCAAGCTTCATGGGCATCGCGGAACAAGTTAAACTCACTGCACATATCATTAAGCTTTTCTGTTAAAGCATTTAATTTTGCTTCACAACTAATAGAATTATAATTACTGCACAGATCACATCTCCAACAAATATTATCATATTGGTTTATCAAACTTATCACATTGGCATCTAATTTTAGACATTTAGAGTGAAAAATTAAGCGACAAATAACGCACGACACATATTCGCAGTCGGTCGTTTTATTTTCACAAATAAAGCATTCCTTAGGAAAAGGCATTGTTCTAAGCGCATAGAGAGAATTATATATGACCGTGTGATACGAGAGAAACACTGTGACATTCTCCAGGAAGATCGAAACAGAAGAGAAGCAGACATAGCAATGGCCAGGAACCAGGGATGATAATGCTGAGCCTAGAAAGTGAAACAAATTTGCTAAAAAAACGAAGTAGATTTGTAAAATGTGTAGCAGATAATGAAACAAAAGTATTTTGGAACAAAAACTAATTTATTTTCATTTTACTTAATATTCAGAACGAAAACTTAACATTCACTTGTTATTTGTTTGAGAGTTACTGCTGTTTGAATAGTAAGTTTCACAAATTCAACTTGAATCTCGTCCAAATGAAAAAATTACACAAATTTATATAATTTTATACTCAAATAATATTAAAGTTGTGAATTGTGGTTGATAATTTTTGAGCTAAACGATATCAGTTAAATGAAGTAGAAATAAGTCGCTACGTAGCAGATGCGTACAAATAAATTAATGAAGCAGATCTACTACATATGAAGTATATACTCATCTCTGCCAGGAACACCATACGATGGTTGCTACCGTAAGATTACGCGCAGCTAATGAGATTAGCACGAAACCCATCTCAATTGAAAACCATTGGTGTGCTGTGAAAATTTTTTTCAAATCTGTTGCTGAAAGTTAAGTCGGTTGGTCGCAAAAAAACAGTGCCTGGGCTTTCCGAAGCAACTTGGACTAGGTTCGAAGAAAGAAGAGATTCTGCGTACCGCATGAAGATGAGAGTAGTTCACCGTGGCGTACGATGTGATAATCGTAACTTTATCAATGCATTGGCAACAGAAGTAGAAGAGGCTGCAAGCAGGTGTGACAGTACACGGTTAAAAATTCTGGGGTATTTTTTAATACAGCCTTTGTATTACAGCCTTATTCAATACAGAAAATATTACTTTTTAATATTCCGTAAATATTAAAGAAATTTTCTAATAACTTTGTATTACATTCTAATAGATTAGTATTAAAATTGGTATTTTTAATACCAAAAAGATTAAAAAGTAATCGAATGAAATAAAATATAATCTTTTGGCATTAAAATTTAATAACTTAAGTATATGCGTACATTTTAAATACAAAAAGTATGGAAATTTAATACAAATTGTATTAAAAATATCGGGACTCGTGAATTTTTAATACAAAAAGTATTAAAATTTAATAAAAATTGTATTAAAATATTCGGGATTCGGGATTCGTGTATTTTTAATACAAAAAGTATTAAAATTTAATACAAATTGTATTAAAAAATATCGAGACTCGCGTATTTTTAATACAAAATGTATTAAATTTTAATACAAATTGTATTAAAATATTCGGGATTCGGGATTTGTGTATTTTTAATACAAAAAGTATTAAAATTTAATACAAATTGTATTAAAATAGCAAGATGCGTATACTTTCAATACAACAGTATTGAAATCTAATACAATTTGTATTACAACAGGAAGCCATTACAAGCAAGCATCAGCCATATTTAAATATGAACATGAAGCATATGTTTTTAATACCAAAGTATTAAAATTCAATACAAATTGTATTAAAACAGCAATAAAACAATAAATAAACAATTTAAATATGCATTATTTTGAAGGCGCGTTGAAATATTTCGAGGTAAAATATACAAATTAGTAAATAAAATTTCAGTCGCATTAAGATTTTAGTTCTCACATATGTGAAAAAAATAAATATAATAATGCCACCATTAATTGACTTAGAAGACAAATACTCTTAGAAAAAAAGTCTTTCATTACTTTTATTTTTGTAATATATTTTGTATTAATTTTCATGAAAAGAATCTACAAATTAAATTTCAAGAAATAAAATATTATATTATAATTCTTTTGTATTATTAAAATATAATACAGATTTCGTATTCCTTTGTAATATCTGATATTATTAAGTTTTAATATATTTTGTATTAACTTCCAAATTTTAATATTTGTCAAGTATTAAATTTCAATAAATTTTTGGTGTTGTCATATATGTAACCCAGAAAATATTAAAAAGTACCCCAACATTTTTAACCGTGTAGGACCTTATACAGAATTACCAAAGAGCTTAAAGGTGCCCAAGGCTCTAAACAACACCCGGTAAAGGACATTGACGGGTCACTGCTAGTTTTGGATGAGGACCAGCTGAAAAGGTGGAAGCAGCATTTTCGGCGGTTTTAAACCACGTTTTCCACCAGTGAAGTCAATCCAACACCCAATGACCCGTCCGTAGTACCAAATTCCCGAATATGCGCTGTATCCTCTAGTAAAGAAGACATTTTAGCCGCGATCAGATCACTGAAGAACAACAAAGTGGTTGGACTGGACGGTATCTACAGAGCTCTTACAAGCAGCGCCAACAACATCGAGTGTCACCTCCACCCACTTATTAACATAGCTTGGGAAACAGAAGAGGAGTGGAAAAATGGAGTACACAGTTAAAAATTTTGGGGTACTTTTTAATATTTTCTGGGTTACATATATGACAACACCAAAAATATATTGAAATTTAATCCTTGACAAATATCAAAATTTGGAAGTTAATACAAAATGTATTAAAACTTAATAATATCAGATATTACAAAGGAATACGAAGTCTGGATTATATTTTATAATAATACAAAGGTATTATAATATAATATTTTATTTCTTGAAATTTAATTTTTAGATGCTTTTCATGAAAATTAATACAAAATATATTACAAAAATAATAGTCATGAAAGACTTTTTTTCTAAGAGTATTTATCTTCTAAGTCAATTAATGGTGGCATTATTATAATTATTTTTTTCACATATGTGAGAACTAAAATCTTAATGCGATTGAAATTGTATCTACTAATTTGTATATTTTACCTCGAAATATTTCAACGCGCCTTCAAAATAATGCATATTTAAATTGTTTATTTATTGTTTTATTGCTGTTTTAATACAATTTGTATTGAATTTTAATACTTTGGTATTAAAAACATATGCTTCATATTCATATTTAAATATGGCTGATGCTTGCTTGTAATGGCTTCCTGTTGTAATACAAATTGTATTAGATTTTAATACAGTTGTATTGAAAGTATACGCATCTCGCTATTTTAATACAATTTGTATTAAATTTTAATACTTTTTGTATTAAAAATACACAAATCCCGAATCCCGAATATTTTAATACAATTTGTATTAAAATTTAATACATTTTGTATTAAAAATACGCGAGTCTCGATATTTTTTAATACAATTTGTATTAAATTTTAATACTTTTTGTATTAAAAATACACGAATCCCGAATATTTAAATACAATTTTTATTAAATTTTAATACATTTTGTATTAAAAATTCACGAGTCCCGATATTTTTAATACAATTTGTATAAAATTTCAATACTTTTTGTATTAAAAATGTACGCATATACTTAAGTTATTAAATTTTAATGCCAAAATATTATATTTTATTTCATTCGATTACTTTTTAATCCTTTTGGTATTAAAAATAACAATTTTAATACTAATCTATTAGAATGTAATACAAAATTATTAGAAAATTTCTTTAATATTTACGGAATATTAAAAAGTAATATTTTCTGTATTGAATAAGGCTGTAATACAAAGGCTGTATTAAAAAATACCCCAGAATTTTTAACCGTGTATTTGTCAAGCTCTCATGGAAAGGAGACCTTTACGCAGTGTGAAAATTGGAGAGAAATTTAGGCGCTACCAGCTATAGCCAAAGTAATAGTAAAAGTCATCATGGAGTGAATATAAGACCACCTCGAAGACACGTTTGACGCCATGAAAGCAGGATTCTGCCCTGGATCTTCCTGTGTGGACCACATCAACACCTTGCGGATCATCATCAAACAATAAGTTGAATATCTATCACACTTCATCTGTTGTTCATCGACTTCAGTATAGAATTATTTATCTGGCTGACATTATGGTGGATTCAAATTTTACGTTCTGGATAAAGGAAGGTTGTCTGAGGAGCTTGAAATACAAAATGGGGTAAGACAGGGTTGTATACTATCAGCAATACTGTTCTTGTTGGTGAAAAGTTATGTGCTGTAAGCAGCTTTGTTGACTTCAAATTGAGGAATTCAGTTTCCTGGACAACCAGTTGGAATGGTAGAGAATTTTCAATATCTTGGGGTATTGCCTCTACTGATGGCGGGACCGATCTAGATGTAATCAGCCGAGTCGGAAAAGCAAAGGCTGCGTTTTGTTTCAGAATGCTGTCCAAAATGTGGAAAAACAACTCTATAAACCTAAAGACCAGCCTACGACTGTTCCGATCCAGTGTTGAATCCGTGCTTCTTTATAGGTGAAACACTTGGAAAATAACAATTATTAAAGCTACAAACGTTTGTGAATAGATCTGCGAAACGTCTTGCGGATTTTCTGGCCTAACGCCTAGCAGTATCTCCAATGATGAAATGCATGGGAGTACAGTTCAGGAAACCATCGACTCTATAATACGAAAACGTAAGTTATACACAATTTTTGTAATCTTCAACCTCTTGAACATAAGAGCAAGAAGGTGTGACCCAGTCGTGTATTTTATTTTTATTAGGTATACTTTCACTAATCATCATCAATCAAATAGGGTATGTAATGTATGTATATTGTTTGGAACTCAAAACTATTTAAAAACTTTTTACTAATACTTCATACATTTATATCTGTGGTACAAGGGCAAAACCCCATATGCCAAATTCGAAATTTTAAATTAATTTTTCATTTTTGGTCCCAGATAAATCAGAAGAATAAGAAGGGTTTCTATAAAAAGGGTCTGAATCTTAGTGACCTCTGAGATGCATAAAGATACCAAAATTAATGATGCTAAATCAAAACCAAAATAATTCGTAAGTGTTATCTTAGTAAAAGTCTTCTTTCAGAATAAGATGTCCATTTCTTAACAAAAAAAAAAAGCAATTAAAACTTTTTTCTCAGTGTACCCAATGTGAAAATTCAGGAAACCTACATTATTCTATTTATCTTAAGCAAACCAGTTCTCAAACTAAATTTATGCCCAAAGGTTAGAGGCGTAACATTTATATCCCATCCCAACACTTGTGTTATCAGCATACATGCTGTCTCTAACCCTAAAAGTAAATTCACCTCACTTTACTGCCCGCTACCTATAAACGAACAAAACAAATTGTTAAGATAAAATGTGACTTTCTACACTAAGCCCCTAAAAAAAAGTTAATTAAAAAATGGTTTATCCTTTCAAGCAATAAATATTAATAGCTCAACACAAGAGAAGATTGTTATGTTGTATGTATGTGAGAGTGTGTGTTAATATGTTCCCGAGAATCCCATCTCCCATCGCATGTCCTTTAGTCTAGACACACTCTCTAGCAAACATAATGATTTGGTTGTTTGGCCTGACCATCACCAGCTTTTTGCTGCAAAAAATAGAAAATATTACAATGGAAAATCTCTCCCAACAATGCAATGTAATTTTTCATCATCATATAGGTGAAAGCCACCATCACTGAAGTCCTTTACCATGGAGATAGAGTAAACGTTTGCGACCTAAAAATAACATACAACAACTATACCAAAAAAAAACAACAACATAATAATGATTACTATTTTTTTTTTGTTTCTTGTATAGAGATTGCCTTGTTCTTGTGGTGTTTTTTGTGGGAGAGGTGGGAAATGAAAATTGATAAATGGCTTCTTGGATGTTCGGTTAACCCGGATTTCCTTTTTCGTTCTCAAAATATTTCGAATATTTATTTGAAAGAATTTGTCAAGGATCAAACTCTTAAGCCCATTACTCTGTTAAGGTTTGATTTTTGTTTTCTCTCTCTCTCTCTCAACCAATATTTAATATGCTTTTCTAGGTATAGGTTAGGTACCCATAAAAATAATAAAATTTAAAAAAGGCAGATTGCAGTAATTTTGTTTAAAACTGAGTAAAGATAATTTACCAAGAATCGTTTTATGTTGAAACGAAAATGTGACTACTGCTAGAAATTAAGATAGCTGTAGTGGCCATCAAACTGCACTTTGTCAATCACAAGAAACAGATACAAATCGTCGTCGTCAAAAAAAAAAGTGAATCGCCATACAAAAAATGTCAAATAGTACCTAAGTCTTTAAGGAAAAGCAAAATGATAGATACTTTTGGCTACCGTGTACAAAAATTGGAGTATGGAACGTTCAATCCTTTTACGACGAATGTAAAGATACGACAAAGTAGAGCGTGAAATGTTTCAACTGAAGATCAGTATCTTTGCCATAAGCGAAATTAAGTGGTGGAGAAGAGTCAAATATAGATCTGACAGTGGTCAAACGAGAATTCTGTATTCTAGGGAGGATGAAGGAGAGAGTGGTCAAAAGCTGCGCATAATTGTCGGAATTATGTTGAACGAAAAAGTGAGCCGTATATACCAAGTCATATTTCCTAAGCACTGATATCTGCAAGAATAATAACAGCGAGATTTTGTTTAAAAATTTTTGCTTAGCGCTATGCCCCAACAAAGGAAGCAATCGAATAAGACAAACCACGTTCTACATTAATCTTAGCTTAGGTTTACAGAACTGTTCTGAGAGCCAATATCATAATGGTCATTGTATATATTTTAATGTCCAAGTCGGATCAGACAGAACCGCTGCTTTACAATAACAATCACAAGATAAAGTTAAAAATTCAGTACGAATGCTTAATTTGTCCCAAAATGCGCCGTAACATGTCACCAACCTTAACGACAGATCTTTGTCACTAAACGGAAGTCAACATTCAGCAATTAACAAGATGTGAAGTGAAATAAGAAGTGTGGAGGCTGGATCCGAAACTTTCCCCGCATGGTCGAGAGTTAGAGACTCTGGATATCTCAAGATATTTGCGTTGAAGATGCAAATAAATGCCGAGACGAACGTTTGGCTGAACGAAAGACTAAATTTCGAAGTGAGTATCGTATAGCTCATATGATGGTCTATCCTTGTGTGACACGTGACAGGAGGGTAAGGTAAGACGGTCTCGCAGAAAATATGGAAAACGTTGAAAAAAGAGGAGAATTGTACTATAAATATCCAAGCAAAGCGTCGGGAAATTAGGAACACCAATCATCCTGGAATGGATAAGGATGGCATACATTGAGTTTTAATTGAGCCGGATCAGCTACGAATAGAGGTAACGATTTATGTTGTGCCTTGCTGAATGAGGATTCCATTGAGATGAATTTTCAAGTATACCCTTGCTGAACAAGATGAGTAAGTCCTATAGGGCTATTGACATTGAATCAACTTCAGTAGCAGCTTGACTTTATGGAATACCAGCTGAATTCCTGAAAGTGTATCCCGTAACAACGGCTAGTATTCTACATGCGTTGATACAAACTGCTTGGGAAAACGAAATCTAACTCCAAGGACTGCAAAGATGGTGTGATTGTTAGGTTACCAGGGAAATGTGACCTTAAAAATTGAAATAATTGGTGTGGTATTATCGTTTTTCCAAAACTAATGTCATCCACCATTCTCTAGTGAATAAAGGTTAGAAGATTGAGTATACACTCAAGCATCAAGCTGGCTTCCAGAGTTGTTGATCTTGTGTAAGTCATGTTAACACCCTGTATATCGCACTTGATCAGCCTGCGGAATTTCAAGCCCTGGCCTTACCTCATGTTTGTTGAATTTGAGATGGCCTTTGACCGAGTTATAAGTGAATGTATATGTGAAAGATTTATTGGTAGAGGAACTCTCCCAAAAATTGTTGTCATTATTAAAAAGTCCTACAAAAACTTTTTTGGTTTCACACAATGAACAGCTATCCGAATCTTTCGAAGTGCAACAGATGAGAGCCAACGACATAAAAAGTCAGGTCATTTGCGTTAAATTGTAAGTCATATCAATAATAGCTTTTGAGGTGTTGAACTAATAACCGTTCGTCTGTCTATCTTAAGACGTACATATAGGTATCGAACAGGAGTAAAATTTGACGTACATTTTGTACATCGATTTATTTTAATGCCTATTGGTTGGAGGGAAAAAGTCTGCATACAAGAAATATTAACCTCTCAATTTCGAACAATTTCTGTCATCGGACAAACTCTTCTGCTGGCGATAGACGATGTATTGGACGACCAGCTTTGGTACAGCGGAGAGACAGGGCAAATAACATCAGTCGCTGAGGGGGATTCGCTGAACACCTTTTATTAAAGGAGAGTTGAGTAGTCTTAGGGTAGGTTGAAGTGGCTACCAGTCGTGAAGACTGACACACTTAGACCATGAGTTGGTTAATTGGACACCACATGAATCTAGGATACCCTTTTCCTTACTCGGTGAACCATTTGGAGCTTCTTATAAAGCGTAACAGACAGCCTATGTCTATGTTTATTAGATTACTATAGGATCATTGAAGTAAAAATCACCAAGTGAAGTCTTCGTCTATGAGATAAGGCAGGACACGTGCATAGAAGGTGAGGAATCGATTCTATCTCTTCCTCATCCATACAGATAACAGCTTCTGTAAAAATCGTTAGAGAATACGCCAAGTGCGTAGGACTGTCATGCCGAAGGTGTGGGTTCGATTCCCAGCCGTGCTACCTAAAAACAGAAATGTTTTATTCGAGGTACTGCCTCTTGCGAGAGTATACTTGTCATGAAAAAGTGCTTCTCATTTAGCCGTTCGGACTCGGCAAAAAACTGTAGGTCCCCTCCATTCCTGCCAACAAACACGCACACAGGAATGGTTGTGAGTTGTAAGTTACTAGGCCCTGGTTCTCCATGAGCTGTTGCGCCACCCAATTTATTTATTTACGCCAAGATGCGTTGCGTGCTTGTCTATAAGACTGTGTCCGGTTATAACGGCAATCATGGAGCTGATGTGAATTCTACTCAGAGATATCAAACACTTAGATCACCTTACCTCCATTGCTGGTCAGATTTGTTTTGTTGCCAAACAAGAGTGATGGTGATATTATTCCACTCAAGGTTTGTTCTCTCTAATGCATCTTGCTTTAGCATAAGTTTATATGTAGCCTACATGTAATGTAGCAATGGCTATACCGATATCTGCCTTACTAGGTAGAAGAGGGAGAGTTGTTTTAGCGAGTACCCGGGATGTCTCTATGACCCGGCACCCAACACAAATGGATGAATGTTAAACTACTGTGCCATCTCCAGCAGAGATGAACGGTAATTTAGGGCTGATATAGAGTTAGTAGAGATCGAGACCGATTCCAGGGATTTGATAGCTGCTTGACTTTGCGGGAAGATGCAGATATCTGTAGTTGATATCACGTTTTTTTCAGCCAAGATAAGGCTTCTTTCATCGCCATAAGTTCCGCCTGGAACACGCTACAATAATTAGGAAGAAGAAATGAGAGACTTTATTTTAGTCTTTCTGAGTAGGTACACACCGCCACCCACCCCTTCATCAGTTTTCGATCCGTCTGTGTAAATATGGACCGATTCATCATCCAAGAAAGTAATATAATCCCAGCCCAGAGGGTTCTAAAAGGAATGGTGACTTGAAATTTGAACGGAATTGTGGTTGTTAGGAAGCTTGTAGGCGTATGGCCGTATTTGCAGCCACCTGTTTGCTAAAAATATCGAGGGGCGTCAGATATAGCAGAGTGTCTAGA
This sequence comes from Dasysyrphus tricinctus, assembly GCA_963921185.1. Classification (NCBI taxonomy): domain Eukaryota; kingdom Metazoa; phylum Arthropoda; class Insecta; order Diptera; family Syrphidae; genus Dasysyrphus; species Dasysyrphus tricinctus. The sequence goes on along the minus strand of OY992530.1, from coordinate 54,529,596 downwards.
GTGGCAGAAGGTGTCGTTCGAAGCGCACCACTTATACATAAAAAAGCCGAGCGTTGAATTTGGCTTAGTTTGTCGCAGTTTACCGCTTTATCTAGAGCAGTCCACCTTTTTTCAACACCATAATTGAGAATAGGTCTAATCATCGAGATATATAGCCAGTGCTACTGTTGGCTTTTTAACTCTTTCTTGTATATTAGGCTTCCAGTTTGAATTTTTATCTAAAATAAGAACCAAATATTTTGCTTGATCAGTGAATGTTATTGGAATACCTTTAATAGAAGGAGGATCTCATCATCATCGTGTCCTGTAACCCCGGGTGGGGTATAGGGCGTCAATAAAACGTCTCCATCCTTCACGGTCTGATGCAAAGTACTTTAGATGTGGCCACGTCTTTCTCTGGGATTCTGCTTCCGCTAAGACAGTTGATTTCCATGTTGTTCTTGGTCTTCCAACCCGCCGTGCACCCTGAGGATTCCATTCAAAGGACTGCTTTGCAATTTCATCGTTTGGTTTCCTCAGTGTGTGACCAATCCAAGCCATTTACGCTTTATTATGTTGACGTCCAGCCGCTCTTGACTCGTCCTGTGCCACAATTCCTCATATGATATTATTTGTGGTCATTGAATCTTTAGGATGTGGCGAAGACAGCGATTCACAAAAGCCTGCAATTTCTTTTGAAATGTAAGACGTGACTTTCCAGGTTTCACAAGCATATAACAGCACGGATTTGACATTGGATTCGAAGAAACTCGACTTAGTGCGTAAGGAGATTTGACAGGATTTATAAATTGGGGACAAAGTACCGAAGGCAGCACGAGCTTTATTTATTCTACTTTTAACGTCCAGATCCGTACCACCGCACAGTGGGCTCAAAAGGAAATCTAGCGGGTCAAAAATCCAAATCTTTGTAAACGAGTGGTGTGTGTGTCCGTATCTTATTTAAACACCTAAATAGCCTAGCAGGTGCCAAATGGAGAGAATAGTTATTACATGGTTATGTGGACAATTAATTATTTTTAAAAGACAAGAAAGAAACAGAAATAATGATGAAATGATGTCTCAATGCCAGTTTTTGGACTAAATTATGGTTTGAACATAGGTAAAACTATATTAGCTAATATTATGTTGACTTCTGAGATATTTTCCACGGATAGTTTTTCACTTTTAGTCGAAGAATTTGGACCACTGTCGTCAAATAACCTGTAAGATGTTATGTTTTACTTTTTCGAAAACGGGCAAAAACGGGCAGATGAAATGTAAAAATATGTTATCTATATTAATCCTGGAACTTAGTTTTAGTTCAATCTTTTTGTACAGGTTTGTACAGAAAAAGTTGCAGCCTACAGAATAAATGCTTTATCAATTTTTTCTTACTAATAAAGTAAATGAAATGGTTCGTTTAGTTAAAATACCATAAATCATAAATAAACAAAATTACTAACCTTCTTAAATATAGTACATTTGGGAATAATAACAAAAAAGTTCACAACTTTTCAAACAAATAAGAGGTAAACAAAGTCCTACCATCATTAAATATTGAACGAACAATGACTGAATGATGTGTCTGCAATTAACGGTATTATTGCTTGAAAACTAAAGTCTTCTGTTAGTTAATTTGATTCTATTCATTGTCTCTGACATGTGTACAATCAACCTATGTACTACCTGCCCCGATATAAAATTCATATTTTTTGGACTTTTGACCCGCTAGATTCGCTTTTGAGACCACTGTGCACCGTTTGCAGAAACAATACTGCCAAGGTAGTTGAACTGTTCCACTACTTCAACTGGCGTCTCCTGTAGAATAATACGCTGCTGTGTGGAGCAGCCTGTGTTCATACGAACATGAGCTAAAGCGGTGATTGAAAATACATCGACTGCTCGAAAACGATACGCAGGGTGTTGATATGGTCGACACACGATCGACCACTGCGGAAGCCAGCTTGATGCCTTTTGAGTGTAGACTCGATTATATCCTTTATTCGCTCGAGAATGATTATTGCCATTAGCTTTGGGAAAACGAAACAAAACGGTGATACCACGCCAATTGTTGCAATTTTTAAGGTCACCTTTCTTTGGCAACTTAACAATCACACCATCCTTCCAGTCCTTGGGATAGCTTTCGTTTTCCCAAATGCTTTGTATCAACGGATTTAAAATACTAGCCGGTGTTACGGGATCGGCTTTCAAGAATTCAGCAGGTATTCCATCGAATCCAGCTGCCTTGTTGTTTTTGAGGAGATTTATTAATGTTTGGATTTCTGATTCTGACGGGGGTTCGATGTGAATATCCCTAAAGGACCTGCTCATCTCGTTTAGTTGGGGCACTTCAGCACTCTGCTCACTTTTAATTTCACCCCACATCTCATCAATTGTTGAAAGTTGAAGGTCTTTTAAGGTTGTAGGGTGCTTTGCTGATACGGCAATAGTAAAATCTTCTGCATATGCAATTACTCTGTATATCCCTCCGCTTCCAGGAATTTTAGCAGCTCATTTACAATCAAGTTCCAGAGAATGGAAGATGGGACACCACCTTGCGGCGTACCTCTACTAACAGACCTTCTAGCAGAAAAGCCCCCCAGTTTCGAGTTGATAACCCTGGTAGTCAGCATTTGGTTAATCAATTTACCAAGTGAACCATCTAACTTCAGGAATGTCAGGGCAGATGTGATTGCAGATGCGTCGTAATTATTAAAAGCACCTTCTTTATCTAAGAAAGCAACCATGATGTACTCTTTATAATGGAGGGATTATTCAATGGTTCTTACTAGATTGTGTAGAGCAGTTTTTGCAGTAAGCTTGTTGACCCGTGGACAAAAGTCGCATGTCTATGCTTGTGGATATCAATCAATCGTTCCAAGGTTTTTAGAAGGAAAGATGATAGACTGATAGGTCTGAGTAGTCTTAAATAACAAAAAGGCAGAAATGATGCTCACAGGCCGTTCCACACATTAGCGTGTTATTCTACAAAACACGCCAATTGAAGACCTTGAGCACTTTAACTACCTTGAAAGTATTTTTTCACCAAATAATACGGATCTGGACGTAAAAGTGCAATTAAAAAAAAACTTGCTCTGCCTTCAGTACCTTATCCCAAATTTGGAAATCCAGTCAAATCTTCTTACGCACTTAATTGAAATTCATCGAATTCAATGTCAAACCCATGCTATTTATGCTCCACGACTACCATCTCGAGGAAATTACAGGCTTCAGTGAATTGCTGTTCACTGCCCACAAATTATGTCTTACGATGGATTGTGGCACAGGAAAAGTCAAGAGCGGCTGGTCATCGACATAAGAAAATGCAAATAGCGAGGGATTGTTAACACATTGAGTAAACCAAACGATGATATTGTGACGCAGTCCTTTTAACTGAATTTTCAGGGTTAACGGTGGGTTGATATACCAAGAACAACATAGAAATCAACAGAGCAGACTTCCAGAGAAAGACTAGGCTACAGTTAAAAGCAGACCGTGAAGAATGGAGGCGATTTGTTTATTCCTTATATGTATGTCCCAACCGGGGTTACAGGTCTTGATGATGATGTATAATCAAAAGCATGAGTAGAACTATTTACCAGACTGGTTCGCTGGCCTAAAAAGGATCAACAAGTTCAATTTATTCCACCCTTACCATTTTAATATAAAAATTGCGGTTAAAATTAAATTGTTACTTTCGAATTGCTATCACAGTGTATCTACAGCTGATTTCGTCAAGAACTTCCACTTCACTGTAAAAGTTCCAAACTATAGAGCAATATGCTAAAAGCTTGCAGACATATTAAACAAATAATGTAAAATTGTATGTTTTTCTGAAATTAAAAAAGTAATCTCCATAAATGTTCATACATTTTGACTAACGTGTCATTTGATCATTTCTCGTTAAGCGAAAGAGCTCGTTACTATCCAATCAAGTAGATAAATCTACAATTAAAATATTTTTTTTTAATTCCTTTCATAGTGATGAGTATGAATGTTAAATTATACTAAGGAAAGGTCTAAATTGGGTGATTATTTGTCAGCCATGTTCTTTTATACACGCTATTAAACGCACACCCTTGTTTTCCTGTTGAGTATCGTCGCGTCTCGTACACAACTTATAATGTCTTTTCGTATGAAAGTGCGCATTGAACAAACTCAAAACACAAGAAACAACAAAAAAAACTGCCAGGTTGTGTTATCTTTTTTGTTGAATATTCTTGCGTGCTCACATACCTGCTAATAATATTTATAATTGAAAACGTAAGCAGCGAATAAAACAAGGAAAAACAAAGTCCTTTTTTATAATTATTTAAATTAAAAACAAAAAAACACTCACAGCACAATAATATCAAAGGTTCTAATTGAAAGTCATTTGTTGTTCTTTTCGTTTTTTTTTTTTTTTTGATTTTGAACTTACGTAATGAATAAGTTTTGTAATTTCTGCCAACTTTTTCCTACATACCTACATAGCTGCGGATATATTATAGGTAAGCAAAATAAAATCCCAGCTCTTATTGTTTATGGAAAATAATAAACGGTACCTTTTCTGCCGCAAGCGATTTCGCTTGTTTATTCCTTTTACGAATTAATTACCTTGAAATCGAAAGGAAACAAAAATATTTTATTTTGTATTTTATAAAGTCTGCAAGGTATAATAAGCTGCAAAGTTAAGTATCTATTCTATAGTAATATTTACATGAAATCCTTATGAAAATATTATTGTAGGTATACCAAACAATAATACACATGCGAATCAAGTACTTGTACTGATCCAACCTTAGGGGATGTAACTAAGTTCACATAATAATCATACTAGCCTGTAAGGTCTTCTTTAAAAGCAAACTCATTAACGGTTGATCGAACAGCCGTAAAACATAATAATCTAAATGGAAAACCAATTACAATTACTCTGTTGGAAGTTGGAACATTTTATTCATGTATGTGCATATGATAAAAAAAAAAGATTAATTAAATTTTTAAAAAAGCTCATCTCGGGGTAAGAATGTGCTTTGAGGCCTGTTGGTCTGTATTTTAGAAGAGAAATAAACTATGTAGGTAGGTATTTGTGGGATGAATATGTAACCACTGATTTTCTGCATCAAATAGAGAGCTATTTGAAAATCTTAAGCTGACAGCATAAACTTGCCAAGATCTGTATAATCTGAAAAAAAAGAAAGAGCATGAGAAGCGCGCGATGCCATTGCAGGAATGAAGCTCGGATGTTTTACCAATAAATTAAGAGAACCTCCCAGGGTTACCATGCCCGTGTTGGAATCGCAGTCGGTGCTGAGGATATGGAAAAATCATTTCTGCAAATTGTATAGCGGCGATGACGAACCAAATTCCGCTGCCGTGCAGATTGCACCATTCAACCTGGACGACTTAGGCCAACAATTCAGTCAGGGCAAGCATGCCCGATGAATGGTACCTCAGCATTGTATGCCCGATCCTCAATTAAGGCGATCCTATGGACTGCACTTACTACAGAGGCATCAGTCTTCTTAATATCGCCTACAAGATCTTCTCTGCCGTACTTTGTGAACGCCTGAAGCCATTCGTCAACAACCTGATAGGTCCATATCAGTGTGGCATTAGGCCAGGGAAATCCACCATCGACCAAATATTCGCACTACGGCAGATCTTGGAGAAAGCACAGGAGTTTCAAATCGATACCCACCACCTTTTCATGGATTTCAAGGCCACAGCATCTATAGAGACGAGGTATATATGTAGAGCAATGTCTAGTTTGGCATCCCTGCCAAACTGGTCCGTTTGTGCAGGATGACGATGGAGAATGCACGCTGCTCCATCAAGGTTAGCAAAGACCTCACCGACACTTTTCATGACAAAAAAGGCTTTAGGCAAGGCGACGCTCCGTCATGCTACTTCTTCAACATCGTTCTTGAAAGAATAGTGCAAAACTCTCACATCAACACTGGAGGCACAATCTTTTAAAAGTCCGCCCAATGACTCGCTTACGCTGACGGCATTGACATAATCAGACGAACAAAGCAGATGTCAGTGGTGGTTTCGAGAGTACTGAGAAGGAAGCCAGGAAGATGGGGTTAACGGTGAATGAAAGCAAAACGAAATATATGCTGTCAACAAGAAAGGATACCCAATATCGACGTCTCGGACAGAACGTCACTATAGACAGCTGAAATTTTGTCTTTACCTAGGATCCGATCCACTATAAGCTCAGCGAATGATACCAGTGCTGAGATCAAACGAAGGATTACTCTTGCCATTCGCTGTTTCTTTGGGCTTAGAAGTTAGAAGGCTGAGAAGTAAAGCCCTCTCTCGTGCAACTAAACTGTCCCTGTATAAGACGCTAATCATTCCGGTCCTGATGTATGGTGCAGAAGCATGGACACTGTGTATGGGCCATATTGAAATGTGCTACCCCAAATAATTTTTTATTCGTCTTCATTCAACATCTTATCAGTGAACGCTGCCACTGATAACAATGCGAATCGGTTCGATAACGATAGCAGCATCGTTCCATTTACGATATACGCATGTGCAATCGGAACCTCATGAAAATCGTCGGATGTAACCCCATTAGATGCTTTGCCGATTCTTTTCTTTCGCAACTCTCGACCCATACGCATTGAACAAAAAGGAATCTGACTTTTGTGTGAAGAAAAGTCTTTTATAAAGCAATTTTATAATTACGCCCGAAAGCTTTTTAAACGTACGCCAACTTGCGTAATTATCTTATTTTGTAACAAACAAAAAAAGAAAAAAATAAAAAGGTATCCACTCGTTTTGTGATACTTTCTCCGGCCAGGGTATCCCCAAACGCACAGGGATTGGACTCTTGGTCAAATTTACGGGAGCCTAGTTTATATTGTGAGCCAAGGTAATTATTTATTAGAGACGGGAATCGACTCCTGCTCCCTGTAGGAAAAGTGAATTTTTTACCTCTAAAATGTTTTTGTTGTAAGGTGCTCTATATTTCGTTACCCAGTGACGAAAGCCACGTGATTTAGGTTGGCTAGGGCTGAGCAAAGACCACGCGGAAGGTATCTTCCAAAGCGATAAGGATCTTAGAACTCATCGTTTGTCAGAGTGCTAACCATCATCGTAAAAACAGCACACAAGCCCTAGACTCCTAAAAGAGGTGTTCCTGATAAGAACGAAGATTTTGTTTTGCTTACCGGAGCTCATATACAACCATCAGGAGCTTCCGACAACAAACAAAAATTCAAGCATCGTCAATAAGGCTATCAACCTCATTGTGCTATCAAAGTGAAGTGAACTTGACGGTTCTACGTCATTCCACATCGTGTGAGGAAAAAGACCTCAGGTAAACCTTTGCCCTGTTAGTGGTAATAAGTCTTAATCCTAATTCGTTTTGCATTCTTTTTATTTTGTTCAATGCAGATATATAGTTTTTTTTTTATTATCAAAACCTAAACCTACATCTCAAACCCAAAAGGTCCAGCTGACTTTACACTTCATTAAGTCAAGGGTGTAGACATCCTCGCACGGCGTGGCGCGGCGTAGCGCGGCCGACGCGCAACTAGTGTTAAAGACAACAACCTACTCGAGGCCTAACTTATACCTGAAACCTATGAAACCTATGAGGAAAACTACAATTAAACCTCATAGCTATAAATAACTCTACTTACCAGATTCGTCAGAGTACTTAACATCGACCATTTTCATCCAGCATCCCAACATATGGACCATTTTCATCCTAACCCACATCCCATCCTATCAATCTACGACAGCGCTCCGCGCTTATCAACCGACCACCAACAACTAACAGCTGATTGCTGATGTCAAATATATTATTTTAGCTATAAATTATCCACTCATTGAATTGTACCGAAACCACTCAAGTTAAGTATTTTAAACTCAATCGAGATCATTCATTCCTACATGTAAGCTTTTAATTATTTCTTTTAACCCCAATAACTAGCTAAGGAATCATCGAAGAGTTCATCAATGAGAAACTCATAAGCCCCGGATTCTTCCCACCAACAAGTAGTGCGCACGACTTCCTTGGAGGAGAGTAAAATTCGGTGAGTCAGTTCATTATTCATTTTTTTTTTTTTTGGTTAAATAATTAAATGCTACTATGAGAAAGAAAAGATCAATTGAGTGTGAGAGATCTTAGACAACGGTATTAAAATATTTAAATTACTTTCATTCTCTTTAAAAAGAAACCTTGAGTGAGTTCGCAAGTGCCGTATGATTAGCTTTAAAC